>JAUMHE010000061.1:17689859-17703047 GCA_032359235.1 Enteromius mattozi
AATGATCTGACCTTTTGCTCCATTTCTGTGGATATACTTATCTGAAATACTTACCAGCAGAGAACCTGTTTGATTTCAAGACTGTTGCTATCACCCTCACTGATATTTACCTGCTGAAGTGACTCTTTATGTTTGTGCACATAAAACTCACCTGTTCGCTTGAATCCTTTTGTCTGTCTTCACTGAGTGTGACAGTTAGCAGTTTTATTGCCCTCTGGGGTGTTTTTACAACAGGTTTGAGAAGACAAAAAAATGAGAATAATGTTTTTCTTAACTTATTCTCATGTCATACATAATTGTGACGTTGTGCAAAACAATAGCCTTAGCTTAACCACTGTTTTCTTACTGGTGAAAATTAAACGGTCAAATATGTTGTCTCTCAGGTACATTGCCGTGTAAGCTTCACAGTGAACATTACTACATCATGATCGTCAACGTGGTCCAATCAACAACAAAAATATACTGTATCTTGACTCCATATAGTGGTTATTTTGGGAAGTAAGATTATTAAAAAAAATATGTGCTATATAAAATTAAGTAGCCTATATAAATAAAACTACATAAATCTATCTATCAGTACTTTTTTACCTAAGTACATAAAAAACCAAGTACTTTTGTACTTTCACTCGAGTAAAATTGAAAAAGGAGTACTTTTACTGGAGTAATATTTTACTGTATGTATCTGTACTGTATGTACTTTCACTCAAGTACTTGATTTGTGTACTTGAATGAATCAAGGGGGATTATTTCATGAAACAAACAAAAAAATATTTTATGCTTCCAAGAGATACCAACATCTTTAATGACTTTATTTTATTTATTTATTTTATTATTTTTAAAGACCTATTTTATCTAATACACAGGCCTAATATAATAATTACTCAGTTTAAGTCTGCATTACTTCTTCAAGACTCAGCTTCAATTTCAATTAGAATTTTGGATAATGTGGCTATTGTTAGTCTTATGTGTTTGTATCGTCTGTATTTTTAGTGTGCAAATGTTTTGTACAGTGTTATGTAAAGTGATGTTGAGCAATGGAAAGGTGCTATATAAATAAATAAAACTTCTTCAGCATACCAACATATAATTTGCAAGGTTTTACCAGTATAATACAAAGGGTTTCATTTGCAGGCGTTGAAGGAGTGCAAAATACAACAGCAAAACCACAAGATTTATTACCGCGAGAGCACTCAGTGAAACATAGCTGTAAAAATGTGTCCGCTGGATCAAAAATGCAGCAACAGAAATGAAGCGCCATGAAATGATACTTTTTTTGTGTTGCATATATTCACTAGCAGAACGCAAAAACAAAGAAATCAGACAAAATCATTAAATAAAGAATTCTATTTTTATAGTAATTTTGAAATATCTGCAAAATGGGGCTTAGGCTGCTTGAATATTTTCCAGCAGTTGGTTATGGATTAGTAAATATAAATGAAAGTTATCCTTGCCTACCCGCGCTCTGTATGTCTTCACAGTCTCTTAAGTTACTTCCACTCTGGCTCTCTCTGCTGCGCAGAGGCTAAATTGAGGCTGAATCTACTTTCATGTCTCACAGCTATTGTAAACTGCAGCTCGTGCCCAACCGGTAACTCCCGGTAACTCCCACTTCATGCCGTGAGGTTTATCTCATTGAGATTTTTAATGACACTATGGGGCTATTCATGTGTCTACTCTTTCACGGGTGTTGGGGATTACGTCATTTCACGCACAGCAGCAAAGATATTACCTATGCTTTATTTATTGTTTATTATTTTAAAAAATTCCACATGTTATCTCAATTCTCAAATGTGTATAAATAGATGCATTTTCCACCTTTATAGATTATGTTGATCTATAATAGGCCAAAGTAGACTAATAATGTAGTCAGACTAAATATGTAGTCATTGCATTCATAAACTCAACAGAATTGCGTGTGATTATTAGCCATCACTCTACACAAAGTCCAGAAATGATAAGACAACCAGTAAATAAGGCTATATTCGGTTACACTTTATGTTGATAGTCTGACACTCTGGAGACCACTTTGTAAGTTGTAAAACTGGCCAGACAGAAAAGAAACACCAGGAACTGGTTTGTCGAAAATTAGGCTGTGTTAAACCTGTTAAAAACTTGTTCAGCAGTGGCACATTCAGCTTTATCCTGCAGTACAGGGGTTTGATCTAATTTAGGGAAAAAAGAAAAAGAGTAATTGTTCTCCATTCTTCTCCCCCGAGTTACCTCTTCTGCCATTTTTGAGAGTATCACAATGCATACGCACGCATTTTCCTAAGCGCAAACAAGGCTTATTATGTCAAATACATGCTCAAGTAATCTTAATTATTTTTGTTTTCTGTGCACAAAAAAAAGGATTCTTTTAAGTTAGTAAGCCACTGATGTCACATGGACTGTTTTACTGATGTATTTACTACGTTTCTGGAGCTGGGGACACTTCAGCTGTGTTGCTGTCTTTGGAGTGTCAGATAGCTCTCTGATTTCATCAAAAATATCTTAATTTGTGTTCCGAAGATGAACAAAGGTCTTATGGGTTTGAAACGACATTAGGATCAGTCATTAATAACAGAATTTTCATTTTGGGGGAACTAACGCTTTAAATATTTTTCAGCAATACCTTAAGTCTTTGGGGGAAACAATTTTTATACTTCTGAAATAGATTAAGCCTGTTGCAAGCCCAAAGCTGTGGGCTAAACCTATAGGCAAGCCTGCACTGGGCCTGTATTTGTGTGGGCTGGCCCTAGCCAACTGTGCCCGCAAAAAGCCAGCATGGGCCCCTTAAAGACATGTTTACAGGGTATATATTTACAATCATGGTCACAAGGGGGCAGTAGACAATGGTTGTGGTCACAGTCACGTCATGGTCACAGGGCGCAGTCATGGCCTAATGGATAGGGAGTTTGTACTTGTAACCCGGAGGTTGCGGGTTTGAGTCCCAGGACCAGCAGGGATTGTAATTTGTGGAGGGAGTGAATAACCAGCGCTCTCTCCACCTTCAAGAGCAAGGCACCTGCCCACTGCTCCGAGTGTGTGTTCACTGCTGTGTGTGCACTTGGATGGGTTAAATGCAGAGCACAAATTCCAAGTGTGGGTCCCCATACCTGCGCCACAAGTCACTTCACTTCACAAATATTGGCACCCCAGACAATTCTGTCAGAAAACAGAAGCCCTTCTCTCAGAAAATTGCAAATGTTTTGTACTTACATTTTTATTTATTTATTTTATTAAATTTTTTTGTTTGCATTGGAACAACAAAAGTCAAATCTGATACAATTCCACAAAGAACCCAAAAAAATTATTGGCACCCTTAACTTAATATTTGGTAGCATCCCCTTTGGAAAAAGTAACTGAAATCAATCGCTTCCTGTAACCATGAATGAGTTTCTTACAGCTCTCTACTGGAATTTTGGACCACTCTTGTTTTGCAAACTGCTCCAGGTCATTCAGATTTGAAGGAAGCCTTCTGCTGTTTTGAGATCTCTCCACAGGTGTTCTATGGGATTCAGATCTGGACTCATTGCTGGCCATTTCAAAATTCTCCAGTACTTTGTTTGTAACCATTTCTGAGTGCAGTTTGAAGTGTGTTTTGGGTCATTGTCCTACTGGAAGACCCATGACCTCTGGTGGAGATGTAACTTTTTGATACCGGCCACTACATTGCGCCCCAAAATTTCTTTGGTGATCATTATATTCCATGATACCATTCACACAGTCGAGGCATCCAGTGCCAGAATCAGCAAAGCAACCCCAAAACATTAAGCCTCCGCCATGTTTGACTGTAGGGACTGTGCTCTTTTCTTTGAAGGCCTCATTTCTTTTTCTGTAAACAAGTTATTTACAAAAAGCTCTACCTTTGTCTCATCTGTCCGCTTTACATTCTCTCAGGAAGATTAGGTTTTGTTACATAATATTTGGCAAATTCCAGTCTTGCTTTTTTATTCCTTTGTGCCAGCAGTAGTGTTCTCTTACAGTAGAAGATTAGCTTGAATTTGTTTGGAAGTTAACCACGTTTCTTTATCCACCATGGCCAAAAATATTGGCACCCTTGGTAAATATGATCAAAGAAGGCTGTGAAAATGAATCTGCATTGTTAATCCTTTTGATATTTTAGTTAAAAAAGCGAATAATAAATAATGTGAATTTTAAATGGGGGAAATATCATTATGACATAAATATTTTTCTCAAATATGGGTTGGACACAGTTACTGGCATTGTGCTGATAACATCAGTCAAAGTAATTGAGAGGAATATTAATATCTCCACAGCTTGCTTGGTCTGCCTTGCTCCCTTTCAGTGGCATTGCAGAGGAGTTCATGGTCTCCCGTAACAGAGAATCAATCCAGTAGAGACTCCATTGAGCCCAAAGTATCAAGGCTGCCACAGTAGTACAAACTGGCAGAAAGTGAAAAGCCTCAAGGGGGCTGGGAGAAATTACAGCCAAGCATGGAAAAGCTAAAAGCAAATGAAGGCGACAATGGAGGAAATCCGAAGTGAAGTCATGTTTATTTAAATAACACTTTTAACAATACAGAGTGTGTCAAAGCAGCTTTACATTATCAAATTGGCAACTAGTGTGTCAATAATGTAAAATGACAAGATTAAACACTCAATTTTCAGTTAAAGGCATTTCATTATTGAATTCAGTGATGTCATTGTCCAGCTCAGTTCAGCTTAACGGGTTACTCCACCCTAAAATGAAAATTTTGTCATTAATCGCTTACCCCCATGTCACTCCAAACCCGTAAAAGCTTAGTTCATCTTCGGAACACAATTTAAAAGGGGTCATATAATGCCAGATGTACTTTGCCAACACACATTTAATTTCAAACAACTTGTAAGTTTACACAACCACCCTATAATGATTAAAAATCCACCCAGTGGGTTTTTTGTAACCTCCTTAAATGTTTTCCCCTTTCTCAAATCGAGCCGTCCCCCGGGAGGCCCCTCCCACGATTGTTGATTGACAGCAGCGTTTCACACAGACTGGACTGATGTCTCAGATCCGCCCTGAGTGAGCCGTTATCAGTCCGAGATGCAGAGACAAGCATGACTCCTAAGGTGTTTTGTTGTTGAATGTAATAATGAACACAGCAGTAGTCATTTACTCCCGACATCTGAGTGGCTGAAGACGCAGAGGATTAACGTGAACTTATGTTTGGTTCTGAAGGGAATGCACCCTTGATCTACCTAAATGTGTTTATGTTCACGCGAATCATTCATGATCCAGCCCAGAGGTGGGTAGTAACAAGTTACATTTACTTGAGTAAATTTTTTGGGTAACTAATACTTTTAGAGTATATTTAAAGATTGGTACTTTTTTGGCTATCGTTTGCTAGCTATGAAGATCTTAGATGAACACCTCGTGTGCTGTCTACAGTTCCACAGGTATAAATATGCTACGTTTGATTACAGTACAAGATACCACTACCTTACACATTAAATACAAAGTTTAATTTATACATTGAACAAGCTGTCACAAAGTATGAAATGAACACCCGCATTAGCTCTGCGCAGCGACCTGTTCTGGAATGCCTTTGCCAAACATTAGACATAATTAATATTTACACTTACAGAACATTGTTTACATTTTGATCCATAAATGTGCATTTGTTTCATTATGTTCAGATGTTGCGGTCATGTGAGGAGTTTTCACTCTTCTCCATGTCAGAGGTTATAAAGGCCTATATATAGCCTATAATATAATTAATATACTTTAAAACATAATTTAATTCAGTGATGCAAATCAGAATTTTCATCAGCTGTTACTCCAGTTTTCAGTCATATGATCTTTCAGAAATCATTCTAATATAATGATTTATTGCAGCGTTGGAAACCGTTTTGCTGCCTAATATTTATTTGGAACATGTGACATTTTGTTCAGGATTCCTTTATGAATAGAAAGCGACAAAGAACAGCAAAATATGGCATGCAGTTACTTCAAGCAACAGTATAAACATCATCCAGTGTAAATTGTAAAAAGTAAACAGCACAACTGTTTTCAACATTGATAATCAGAAACATTCCTTAAGCAGCAAATCAGAATGATTTCTGAAGGATTGTGTGACGCTGAAGACTGAAGTAATGATGCTGAAAATTCAGCTTTGATTCCAATAAATTACATTTTACAATATATTCAGATAGGAAACAGTTATTCTATTTTGTAATAAAATTTTTACAATATTACTGTTTGTTTTTATCAAACAGATGCAGCCTTAATGAGCAGAAGAGTCTCATCGACAACAAACTGACATTTTTGCTAGAATTGCAGAAATGAGAGTAACCTTTTAATATAGTAATGAGAATTGGGGGTAAACGTGATTAATATTCATGAAAATAATATCACAGTTAAATAAATAAAAAAAAAATCTAAAAACAGGCTTTTTCTTGAAGTACAATGTCATTTATTTCTTGAGATTTAGAGATGCAATTGCACCTGACACATTTTGTGAGATCTTCCAAATACTTGCTGAATTCCCTTCAGCCAATTCGTATTTGCATTGGAAAGTATAGAAAAGAAAAAAAGAAAGAAAAAAAAAAAAGTCAAGCAAAGGTTAAAATGCTGATGTCATGTGCATAAATATGTATTCTTTCTCTCATATTTACAGTTACTCTCTGATGCAGTGGACTTTTGGGAATATCAGTCTTTTACAGGAAGCATCAGACTATAATTAGTCTTCAGCTGATCTGGCACTTTTCCACACTTTGTCCCTCACACTCTTCACATGCTATTGAGTGATTAACATGGTGTAGACGAACAAGAAATGCAACAAGAATTTTTCTTGTAGGTCAAGTTACTACAGTATTATGGTTATGGTTTGGGACCTGGTTATACAGCAGGTAAAATACATATTGAACACGTCACCATTTTTATCAGTAAATATATTTCTAAAGATGCTGCTGACATGAACACAACAGTAACTAAGGAGGGTCTTTCCAAAGGGTCAATTCTGGGGGTTTTAAATGCCAGTATTGCCAGACAGCGCTGAGGCATAAACATCTAAAACAAAGGTTTCTTTCATATGTTTTATGCACAGGACAATATTCCACCAACTGCTGGGCTCCATCCTGATTGTTTCACATCTTCAACTTTTTACCGTAACAAACACATGTGCGTTGTGTGTAATGAGTGTAAGGTCAGCTTTCTCTGGCTGATCTACCCTCAATAATAACCTATTGATAACATTATTTGAGCAAAATAAATGACATTCATGGCACAGTTGTTTGGTGATTTCGAATGTGAAATTTAACCACAGGCTTATAAGTCAGAACTAATATGACTATTTAATGCGAGAGATGACTGTAGCGTTCTTGTAATGAACAGAATGTTATAGTGCATTTGCATGGACGTTAATATAATTATTTCAAATACGTAATCAGCCTCCAAAAATTAAGTACTTGTAATTAGACTAAATTACATTTTAAAATAGTCACAATCAAACTGCAGTTATTCTTTCTGGATTACGTTTACGCAAATGTAATAAATTATAAAATAAAACCTTTTTCTTCTTTCAACTAATAAACTTACTAAAAGATTCTAAAATAAAATTATTACATTCGCACGTTCATTGCCATTGCTTCTCAGACATTGGTTATGGTCACATGACATGCAGGTAAACAAATATCTAATTTTCTTAGTAAATGTTTTCTTTTTTTCATTGATATTAGCTTTTTGTTAAACAAATGAAACCCAGTATTTCATTCACAAACCCCAGTTTGGGAAATCTTTATGTAATGTATTGTTTAATGCATTCTCGTTGTTAATAACAACAAATTTTCTTACTCTTATGTCAGTACGGTACGAGATAATCATATAAATCAATGTGATAAACGGGTTAGACCAAAAGTTATGTGAAGGTCTTCCGCCACATCTGCTCAGCTTTTCTGCATTGCTGTTGATTTTCTCCATGGTGATTTAAGGAATCAAGGAGAAGATCAACAGAAATGCTTGGTGTATAGCCTCCATAAATAGTGCACTGGTGCACTTTAATGGATCTCAAAGACAGATCTAGATTCAGTGGTAACAGAGGTAAAAATATCAAAAAAGGTGCAGAAGTGATCAGATAGTGCCTCATCCTTCATAACAATAGATGGAATGTTTAGACCTCTACTCATGATTAAATCTAGAGTATGTCCATGATTGTGTGCGAGTCCATGCACATGCTGAATCAGGTCAAAAGTGTTTAAAACAGTTGTTAATAATTTATTTTGTAGTTTTGATTTCTGCATTTATATTAAAATTCTCTTGCAACAGCAAAACAATCACAGACTCTGAGGAAATCATTTATAACAGTTCTGTGAACTCTGCAACAAAGTCTGGAGAGTATTGTGGAGGCCTGTAAATAATGATAAACAGAATGCGTGGAGCACCTTTCAGCACAATCCCTGGATATTCAAAAGACAAGTACTGACCAAATGACACCTGCTTGCACTGACAGACATCTTTATATAGAGCAGCAACACTTCCACCTCTCCTAACAGTTCTGCAGACACTCATGAAAGTAAAGTTAGGAGGGGCTGTAGTGAGGACTGTAACACTGAATGTGTATTCTAGCCACATTTCATTTAAAGACATAAAACAAAAAAATATGTATTTTTTTTAGTGAGCGAATGTATAAAAATGCTGAATTGATTGCAGTATTTTGTGTCTAAAGCAATCTTAGTTTGATGCATAATAGCCTCAGATTAGATGGGTCAGCTGCACAGCTTGAGAAGGCCTTAGACTTTCTATCATGTGATTAAAAGAGACTTAGAGAAAGCTACAGGCACACTGGGTTCCTGCTTGTTCAGTAAACATTTGTGAGTGTTACTGCTATCATAGCGGGGACATGACATATCACTGAGAGCTGCTATCAGTTGTTTTTGGTTCACTTACAACCAGTGCCGGCCCGTCCAACTGGCAATACAGGTGGTCGCCTGGGGCCCTGTCTTGCTTTGGGGGCCCCATGAACACCGGTGTAATATATGTTTTTAGTTTATACTTTTGCATGTGCAGCACGAACACACAGGTGAAAGTTCTGACGCGTCTGTAAAGCACAGACCGGATTAAACACAATTCACGACGGTGAAAAAACCCCCCCACCATATTTTATTAAAAGAATAGCTCTGTATAATTCATACATGACAAAAAGCAGAAAACGATAATAAAAACAGTATAAATAAAAGTGGAAAAAAGATTAGAAACATAAACAGCAGCCAAAGCACCACACTCGGTTTAGCATAACACCTCCTGCTATTGACTTGGTCGGAGTCGCATCATAGCTGTGTGGGCGGAGTCTGCGTCTCATTGGAAAAGCATCGTGTTGACCCAGAGCAGGGTACATAAAATAATCTCTGCTGTTCGACGGAACAAGCTATGTCAAAAACGGAGTCATATTGCGTCGGACTGTCCGTACGGTATCTGTGGCCAAATACGACCCAACAGAATGGCCAGAGGTTTCATTTCCCGATACTTTTTGTTATCCGAATGAGTTTTCAGGCAAGATTCCACTTACTACACGCATAAACATGACAGCTTCTGAAGGTAAACTTTGTCTTTTTGTTTTGCTTAATTTAATAAAGTAATAAAGACTAGAGTAAAAGTCTGTCACACTTTTTTATTGATATATTAAAAATAATTTTAACATTGACAAAACATAAAAATGCACATCATTATGTGGTGTGTTAAACTATAGCCTAATCATTTTCTCAAGTACACTCCGTAAAATATGTATATATATATATATATATATAAAAAAATATAAAATATGAAAATATCCCTTACGAAAATTAACCGTGATTATACAATCACAAAACATGGTTACTATGGGTAAACCATGGTAAAAACAATTGAAAGGGATTGTGTCTAATAATATGAAATAAATGTTTTAAAAAAATCATGATATTTACATCACAAAAATATTAGGGAGTGACATTTATTTGATGTGAGGTAGTTAAGCCACATCATAACTGGGTTGCGGTGCAGGCGGGACAGGACTAATGACAGCTCATTAAAGTAGTATAAGGAGTACATATTAATATGAATTTTAAGCTTAAGCTTTCGTAAGGTGTATATCCATAACTGTTTTTTATTTAGCAACAATTTTTTTTTTATCTTGAAATTGTCTTTTTTGTGCTTTCTCCTCACTGTTTTTACACCAGTGGGTGTTTTTTTTAATCTCGCCTGGGGCCCCACAACCCTTGGGCCGGCACTGCTTACACCAGATGGAGGAGGGTTTGGGTCCTGGCGCTGTGACAGGGGTCAGAGAGCTCTCACAGGAAGAGAAGGAGGAGAGCCCACAGTAGAGATGCACTGAATATTCAGGCGAAAATAGCAAAAAAAAAAAAATAAAAAAAGCTCTCTCAGTGTTTAGCTGAATAACTGAAAAGAATAAATTATGCCGAACAATGTGATCAAATATAGGCACGCACTAATGCAGCAAATACGTTGGTACCGTAAAAGCATTAAAAAGAGTCTGAGAAAGACGTTATCACTAATCACTATTTGAGGGGCCGGCCATTTTAAGTGGTGATCAAAAAAACAAAGTGGACGTTCTCAAATGCACTCATTCAATCCCACAATGCACCGCAAAAACAAGTGTACAACAGATGTACACTCCAAGGCTAGAGAATCCCCATGATGCAGTGTGGACTAATGTAGGGAATAGTGAATGAGGGTATAGGGGGTGATTTTGGGTACAGCCCATGTCTCCGATGGGAAGAAGAAGGGTGGCTGTTGCTGGTTGATGACTGAAATTGCAAAATAACCTCAAAACTATTAGTAAATAAACTGCAGACCATTATGTTTTCGAATACAGTTGAATGTAGCCTGTTCAAACAGCGCTGCACAAGCTTGCGGTGTCTCTGCTTTTAGCCAGGGTTCAAAGTTCAAATCTGCGCTAAAAACATGTAACTCGTCAGCTGCTAGGTAATGTTTTCATGCATTTTTAAAATAAGTAAGACAAGAATAATGATGATACTAATAATAATTACAACAGCTTTATTAATACATTTTTAGCACTCGCACAGTGTTCAGATTGGGATCTGTAATATTTTTCAATGTTTTCAAAGAATTCTCTTCTGCTCTGCAACACTGCATTTATTTGTACAGTAAAAAATAAATAAATAATAATTACATGCCTGGTTCAAAACCCATTTATTTATTATTATTATTATTATTATTATTGTTGTTGTTTTGAAAAGCTAGACAAAACAATAAAAAGCACGTTTTGGCTATTTAATTTATTCAATGGTAAAAAAAAATGGCAAAATATATGGGGAAAAATGCGAAAAAACATTATTCGGCCTTTGGTCCTTGCAGCGAAAGAGTGGGAGATTTTAGTCCCAATATAGTTATAGTTATCTTCATAATGATTCATTCTTAATTTTTTTTAAAGAAGCTTATGTTTTTATCTAAATGTTAAAACAACATAGTCATAAATTATATCCAAGTGTGCCAACAGATTTCTTGTGTATTATTTATTATATACAACATGTTCAGTGTGGATTCAAGCTATTTCACATGGTTATTCTGGCAAGAACAACATGAATAACAAAACATCAACAGGTAGTGACTTGTGTAAACTATTTGGATAAGAACTGGTTCAACTTCATTGTTTGAAATGACATCAGGAGCACTTCTTTAAAGTCCATGTCACGACATCAAAGCTAAACAACTCATTACCTAGACTGTTTCTGATACAATCCGTACTTGGTAAACAAATTCATGAATTCATTCTCTGGTGATGAAAAGATGATGTTTAGAGCCCCACCCAGTCGCTCTTACTACACAGTGACACTAAATTGCACAAGAAAATGTCATTAATGTTCTCCATATAATTTGTGCACTATTTCCAAATGTCATGATAGTTTTGTGTGAATAACACAATCGGTATTTGGAATTTTTCATTTCGTATTAACAAGAGCAGCAGGAAAATTTGGACAGACATGACCTCTTTATGATCCACAGATGAAAAAAAGTGGGTGAATTTTTGGGGTGTTTTTATGACACTAGTTAATTCACATACAATCTGTCTCTCCCTCCTCCTACACTCTTGGCAGCGCTTCTCAGGACCAGGCAATTTTCAGCATCTCCTCAACATCCAGAAGTTTTTCCCTGGGTTTTCCCAAGGACTTGCCTCTTTTCTCCTCCTCTGCATTAATTTTCTCCCATTGTGAAAAAAGCACTGTTCTCACACCTGTTGAGAAACGATGAACTTTTGTTTTCACTTCAGCTTAGAATCTTGGAACAAAAACCATTTCACTACAAAGCATGGCTTTTATTGATGTATTCCAGACCTCCTCTGGCTGTGGTTCAAACCTAGTGACGTGTTATTCCTCTGCTGAGCCAAAAAAATGATGCAACAGCAGAGTAACATGTTTTTGACCAAAACTAGTGAACGTTCAACGTAAGCAGCAATATAATAAATCCCAGATGCATGACATCATGTGAAAGTTATTCCAAGATAGAAGAGCTAGCATAACAATGCTTCATTCTGAGAACTGATGATGAGAGAATATCAATAAACTAATCTGTAATAAGAAATATTAGCTATGTTAATTTTATTTTAATGTAAAAATGACTTTATTTGACATTACATGCCATTCTAATATAATAATTAATATGTTTAATTAATATGTTTTTTAAAACTACTATTTGTATTAACACAAAGTATTATTTATTTTTTTATTTTATGAATTCATTTTAGTGCATATTCAATAAAAAAATTATATTAAAAATCTAGTTTGTGGCAATGCAATAATCTATAATGTATGAATTATCATTAATTAAAAAATCTTCATTTATTTATTTATGTAAACATTTCTGCGATGTTAAAATAACAAAAACATTAACATTTAAATATGAACGATCTACAGTTGTTTTAATGCATTAATGTATTCACTGTTTTTCATTCATTGCATAAATGCCTTTGCTCAGCATTTCAATGCCATGTTAAAAATAATAAAAAAGTTTCTGATGTTTTTCTCGCAATATTTCTCAGATCTTCACACAACATTATGATTTATTCCTACAATGTTACCAACCTTCCTCAAATTCTATTGTTTGGTAATTAATTGTTGTAATAGGGCCCTACAATGACATCATATATATATATATATATATATATACACAGTACAGGCCAAAAGTTTGGACACACCTTCTCATTCAAAGTGTTTTCTTTATTTTCATGACCATTTACATTGGTAGATTCTCACTGA
>JAUMHE010000061.1:17704289-17718108 GCA_032359235.1 Enteromius mattozi
TAAATGGTCATGAAAATAAAGAAAACACATTGAATGAGAAGGTGTGTCCAAACTTTTGGCCTGTACTGTATATATTACATTTAGTCATTTTGCAGACGCTTTTATCCAAAGTGACTTGGGGAATACATAAAGCGATTCATCCTAAAGAGGCAAACAGATGGAGGAAGTGCTCGTAATATCAGTCTCAGGCACTGTTCATATGAGTACAAGCTGAAAAGGAAAAGGAATAAATATATGTGATACCGATGAGTCCTGTTAAGAGTGTGTCTGACCTCGTGTTTGCAGAAGAGCAGTGATTGCTTGAGCGCCCGGTTTGCTGACTGACAGATCCAGCTCGCCTGTCTCCATATCATGGATTAAAACACGCGCCGTATCAAAACTGTCGTTCATGGTGGTTGCGATAACCCCGGTTGGCCCGCGTTTGACCCAGCCGCTGCAGTACAGACCTGCAAGTTGAGGGACAAAACATCCGGCCAACAATACACAAAATATGCAACCATCAGTTAGAACTGAAAAGCCTCCTTCCTTTGTAAGGCAATTAAATTAAACTCAAACATCTTTGTCTGTTTTTGGCTTTGAGCCCTGGCGGTGGATGAAATTGCATTTTCCACCCCTCTGACCTGCTGTGTCCTGCACTCTCCCCATCTCGTTGGGTACAATGGCTCTTCGGGGGTCAAAGGGCACAGCGGGGTCGATGGGAATGCTTTTATAGCCGATACTGCTGATGATCAGGCCACAGTCCAGATCCTCCAACTGTCCGGTGGCCTCAGCTCGAGTGCTCTCGCCTGAACCCTGATGCACAGAAACCGCACAGAATATTACAATTTATAGGTGCTGCTGAGATTCGACACAGTCACAGACAAGAAAAAAAATGTTTTATTATATCGCTATGTTTTTTATTTGTTATTAAGAATTGTGCCAAACTTGCCATTCAGATTATTGAATGAATAGTAACATTATAAATATATCAAAAACCTAATATGCACATGAACTTCAGTTGGACAATTTTAAAGGCAATTTTCTCTATATTTAGATTTTTTTGCACCCTCAGTTTCCAGATATTCAATCAGTTGTGTCTTGGGCCAAATATTACATCAAACCATACATCAACGGAAAGCTTATTTATTCAGCTTTCATAAATCTCAATTTCGTAAACATTACCCTTATGACTGAATGTTGCAAAGAAAACAAGTGTGTTGGATAATCTGTTGAAAGAAAGACCTCTCTATAAAATTAGAACCACACAATTCCCTGGAATTTCATTACATGCATATATATATATATATATATATTTTAAGGTTGGCACTCATGGAAATTTCTAAAGTAGTCAAATCTGTTCATTGGACTCAATACTTTTGGCAATATAGTATATATAAATATATATAATTACACACTAATTATTTAATTATTTAACATAAAAATGTCAGCATCTTGGGGATTTCTTTAAAATCTAATGATTATGTCACGTAAGCATTACAAAACGAGAAGTGAAAAGTGAACAAGCAAGACAAGTTTCTTTATATAGTACATCTCGTACACTGTGTTTCACATGAAAGGAAGTAAGTAATTTAGTCATTAAAAAAAAAGGATAATCACAACAATAAAAACAAGAAATGGAAAAGACGACATCTAATCACGACATTAAAAACAAACATTCTCAAGCTTTGTTCAAACTCTTATGCGCTAAGTGAAGAAAAAAAAAAAAACAGCTAATTATTCCACTAACTTCACCCCCCCATTTTCTTTGCCCATCATAAACCAAACAAACAGTTTGGACAGGATCCTTTTCTATTCTAAAATGACAATGGCTCTGTGTATAAGGCAAGGTTTAAAAAGAAATGATTGATTCAGTCAGTGTGGAAGAACGTGACAGGTCTGCAGAGAGCAAATTCATAATGCCAGCTGGACACCTCTGGTGTGACTTTAAATGCAGACCCTGAGCCAAAAACTCCTCACTAACACCAATAACTTGTACATACACTATATGGACAAAAGTATTGGGAGACCCCCTTCTTTAGAACAGAAAAAGGCACTTCCAAAGCTGTGGCAATAAAGATGGAAACATAATTCATGTGTTACTAATTTTTTAATTTCCATGTCTGTTGCAACATTTTTGGAAGAGTCTAAAATGATTGTACCCATATGTACAAGTCATTGGTGTTTGCTGGTGATGAGTCATTGGCTCCGGGTCTGTAATTAAAGTGACAAGTTCTTCCACACTGACTGAATCAATCATTTCTTTTTAAACCTTACACACGGAGGCACTGTCATGTTAGAATAGAAAAGGGTCCTGTCCAAACTGTTACTATAAAATTAAAATCACACAATTCCCTAGAATATCATTATATGCATAAATATTAAAGTTTATATATATATATATGATTTGAAAGTATGGTGCCAGTGATTTCATTTATCTGAAATATGTGTAGTGTGATGAATGAAAGCAAATAATGTGGTTGAATCACTCACTTTAAGACTACAAACTGGTATTAATTGAAATTAGGAATAAATAAACTTGATATATGAATCTTATTAACCCTCTAGTAATAATTTCTGTACATTCAGCAAAACACTTTCCTAAACCACAGACTTCTGTCCCGGACAGAAGCTGGTTTGTTACCAAGCAAAAGTGATCACGTTTCTGACAGACTAAACAGCGTCAATGATAACATCGGGCTTCTTTCAGGACTTTCCAGATTTATAATGGAGCCAAACATGCAGTATTGTGCAATGATCTCTAATGGAAACTTTAGAGCTCAGATTACAACAACAACTGTGTGTGGTACACATCCTGTCCTGCTGGCTCAATTCAACTTTTAATTCACATTCATTATGATCACATTTAATAATGCCTCAGAAACACAAACATCCAAACATACATGAAAGGGATCTGACATTCAGATGCACGGTGAGCTAAATGGTTGTATTTTTAGTTGTAATTATGGGCTACATCCCAATCACAGGCTTTCTTGACTAGTTACTTTTTTAAATAAGCAACTACTTCACGACCGCACAAAGAGTACATTCTTTATAATATGAATATAATGTGGACGTACTACTTTCTCCATGTTGTCATTTTCATGTGACCAACCAATAGCGGTTGCATCACATCATTGCCATTCATAAAACATCTACAGTGGCCTCATGGGAAGTAGTATGTCATCCAGGTACATTTTTCCCTAAGCTTTTATGAGAACTGTTGTTTTCACCTACTAATAACCTTTTAGTTTTCACCTAAGTATTAAATTTCTGATGTAGCCATGTTTCTTATTCTGTTTTGCACATTTACCTCAAGCTTATTAAGAGCCAATCGGATTCCAGTAGCTCTTTTCCCATCAGCCCCTGCGAGAACCTCCACAGGACTGCGAAAGAAGCGAAAGCCCCAGTGTTGTTGAGCTTTACCATCTCCTTCTTCCTTTACGGCTTTCATCATCAACTCTGTCAGCCTTTTTCTAGGCCTGGGAAGGTCTAAAACACAAACACATGGGAATATTTGAATGCTCTGCAATTCTTACCCACAAACATGCATTTTTAAACTATTCCTGCTTCTTAAGTTCTATTGAGCAGGTAATTTGGAAACTTACAGAAGAATGTTACAGTGTATATAAGAAGGAATGTTGAGACCTATGATGATACACAGGGCAACTTTCTAAACAATTTTGCAGGGAGGGCAACTCTTTTTGAACAACAGCACTTTCCCATTGGTAATGTGTAACATTTCTGTCTGGATATTTTAGATCAGTCATGGGAAAGCACAGAGTTGAAAAAAAAAAAAAAAGTGTGTTACAGTTTGGAATCAGTCTCTTTTGCTCACCAAGGCTGGATTTATTTGACAAAACGTGATAAAAAAATTTTTTTTTAATATTTTTAAAATGTAATTAATTCCTGTAAGCCAAAAAACAGGCAAAAGTTAATTTTCTCAGGAGATAACATACAGCAAGGTTCTCAGAACAATCAAAAAAATTATAGAATAAAGCCACACAGGCTTATCGGCAGCCTGACACGAAGCAGATGTCACTTAATTCCTCGTCTGTATCTTAAGAAACAACTGAGCTAAAATAACAACATTTATATTAACTCTAGACCAGAGCTGTGGCACTTCCATAGAAACTGAGAAATAAAAATCTGAAGTTAAAAATAAAGTGTTTCATGGAGCGGGCCAATAGTCCAATAGTTCCAGAAAACTAATAGTTCCCACACTGAAGTAATTTCAGTGCTTCTCAAGCACACTCGCCAGAAATTTGAGGAAATTACAGCAGTTTTTGGCATTTTAACGCATTAGTTTATCTCTCGGAAATCTGGCCAGTAGTTGTATTTTACAAAACGTGTTACAGTTAAATGTTTATTTTTAGATAATAATGCTATCTTTGGAGTTAGATAGCGCGAGAAACACCTCAATAGCGATCATAACCACATGCTAGTTATCATATATTTAAGTTTCTGATCTTTCTGCAATCTTTCTCTCCTTGTAGAAATGCAATTGGTGTCCTTGTGTTTTTTTTTTAAATGTTATTTTAATTTTTTACTGGGTTAAATTCCTTATTTGCTGGCCTTTTTTAACAAATACAGAAATGTCATCAAATAATAGTAGGATGTGAGTATAATTACACTTATCAACATACAAAACTTATAAACATTGAATGTTTGATAATGTCTTAAAGCAAAACATAAATAAATAAATAAATAAATAAATAAATAAGCAAGGTATTATGAACAGAGCTAATATAGGTTATATTTATTAAACAGCCATACCCTAGGTAGTTGTTTTAGGATTCTTTGATGAACAGAAAGTTGAAAAGAACAGAATTGATCTAAAATAGAAAGCTTTTGTAATGATAACTGAACATTTCCAAGACCAACACAGGAATAAAGCACATTTTAAAATAAATTCAAATGTATATATTCAAACAGTTATTTAACACAAAAATACATACAAATATTTAACAATATTTCTGCTTTTTGTTGTATTTTATAGGTTGTTTTCTAAAGGATGAGAACAGAAAATAAAAGGACTCTTATCTCAAAACTCCCCATCTTGTTAGTAAATTATGTATATGCCATTTTCAGAAGAAATAAACAAAACAACCAATCCTGTTCCCTGAAGGCCGTAGACACTCATTTTGAAACCTTTCAAAAACTTGCAATTAAACAAATAATTACTCGTTATGGTTCGTTTAATAGACAGGGCTGAGCCTAAACTAGGATTAGGCCATAGTTCAATTAAGACATTTAAGTCATTTGTATAAACATGCCACATTACTGATGTCTATCTTGAGACAAAAATAAGGCACTGATATATATTTTAAGATCAATCAGTGCAGGTTCAGTTAAAACAACTCATATTTACATTTTACTCTAGGACTAGGTTTAGGCTTTGTCTATGAAACTGGGGGGCATTTCATGAGCGTTTTCCATTGTTCAACAAACAGGTTCTTCTGCTTTATTTTCCAAATTCACAGCTGTCACTCAAATGGTTTTCATTCACTTTGAAGAAGTGAAGCAAGAAAGTCATATCTTGATGTACACGTGATTTTAAGAGGCCCTGAGTTTTTCCATTTTCTTTCAATTTGGTTTAAGATTTCTTAAAATGTAGAAGGTGCATAAGCTCAGATTAATGAGGCCTATGATCAATAAGTTCCCAAAAGAAATATAAAACCTGTGCTGTGTTGGCAGTTTGTGTACACAACCACCCTACAATGATAAAAACCCACCCAGTGTTTTTTTTTTTTTGTAATCTCCTTAAATGTTTTCCCCTTTCTCAAATCGAGCCGTCTGACATCACACGGTCAGAGGCCCCTCCCACAATTGTTGATTGACAGCAGCATTTCACACAGACTTTTTTTTTTTTTTTAAGATTATTTTTTGGCATTTTTTTTAGCCTTTATTAGATAGGACAGATCAAACTGTGACAGGAAGTGAATTGGGAGAGAGAGGAGGAATGGGATCGGGAAAGGTCTGTGAGCCGGGACGCGAACTCGCGACGCCCGAAGCGCAACGGCGCTATGTGTCGGCGCACTGCCTACGAGACTACAGGCACCGACTCACACAGACTTTTTACACTACCAATGAGAAATTTTAAACAAACTATAATAACAGACTTTTCATTAAGACCCTAAAGAATCATATCAGCTTGTGGAAAATTGACATTATACGACTCCTTTAAATTCATTATGTTAAACATCACAAGGCTTTTATCCTTTAATTTTTTTTGGAGCTCAATCGCACCACATGTACAGAGCAGCATTAACCTCTTAATCTCCTCATAGGGTTAACTGATGATGACAGTCAGGGGTTTGGATTGATGTGAGGGTTATTTTTTTTGTAAATAAACCTTCAGATTTGAATGTTTTTACCTTTCAAAGCTTCTGTAATGCCCTCAAAGTCAGCTGGCAACATGTCAGCCCTGGTGTTTGGCAGACTGATCATCTCTCTAAGTTCCTGAAGAAACAAAACAAAAGTAAACAGACCGTTCCCTCAGACATGTATTTTGAAACTCTACAATTATATATTAGTGCTCATGAGGGTTTTTCCATTATGCAATACACTGCTTTCTCCCATGCAACGGGTTCTTCTGCTTTTTTTGTCAAGTTCACAGCTTTCACTCAAAGGGTTTTCATGCACTTCAAAAGGAGTGAAGCGAGAGAGTCATACCTTGATGGTACATGCGATTTGAAGAGGTCCTCGTCGACCTACGATCAAAACCCTTCGCACTTTACTTTCTGCCAATGCTTCTAGTGCATTCTGGGTAATGTCAGTTTCCTGTAAGCAGGAAGAGGGGATAGTAAACTAGTAAACTAAAATGATCAAAATCAAGACTGGAAAGGGAAGTTTACGGACAAAACAGCACTTCGCTGAGTTAGCACACAGTAACTTAAAAGACGTTATCAGCTCATGTACAAAAAAATGGTTTGACCAGAAGTGACGATTTACTTGAAATGTCAGAAAGATTCGGAGAAATGTAGCATTATTTCACTTCCTCACCGATAAGTCATCTGCAGTGAATGGGTGCCGTCAGTATGAGAGTCCAAACATCTTAAAAATAACATCACAATAGTCCACAAGTCATTCACACCACTCCAAACCATCAGTTAATGTCTTGTGAAGTAAAAAGCTATCAGTCAGATGTTTTAAAACCATTGCTTCCGGCTAAAATGTGAGGTTTACACAGATCAAGTGCTCTTTGCAAATCAAAACCGAATGAAGCATTTTGGCTGGAAGCAACTGTTTGAAGTTTCTTCAAACAGTTCTGAACTGTTTGTAATTTCTTACAAACACAGCTTTTGGCTTCACATTTTTGGATGTTAACTGATGTGGTGGAGGGATGTGGATCACTTGTGGGTTATTGTGATGTTTTTGACTCAAGAGCAAGAGATGTAATGCTACACTTCTCCAAATCTGATGAAGAAACAAACTTAGCCACATCTTGGTTAGCCTGAGGATGTGTGTACATTTCCAGCGAACTCTCAGTTTTGGGTGAACTATTCCTGTCACTTTTGTATTTTGTGTTATATTTTGCACTTTTGTATTTATGGATTCTTTTGAGACTGTCATTCCGCAGCTTAAACTCACGAATGCACACACACACCTGTCTGTACACATTACCTTAAAGATGTATTGTGGAGTCTTCGCACCTGCCTGTGGAGGGCACTTAATGGGCTTCAAGTGGAAAATGTTTAATAAATCACTAAAAATTATATTGTTTGTTACCAAGGCAAAAGGAGCCCATATAAAATATTACTTTTTTTGTTATTTGTGAATAAAGATGATTTAATTGTGTCAGTTTGTTATTTGCCTAAAATATGACAATAACATTGTCTGTGAAACCAGGGGATAGCGTTATAAATTTACATACATTAAAAAGAATGATATATGCTATATGTAAAAACAAACAAAAAGAAAAACACTTTTGAGGATTTATGATGCTGAAGACTGTTGAAACATGTTGTCACAATATTGTGAAAAGGGCCCTTATATCATTTTACAATTGAATTCAATAGCACCCACCAGTGTAATTGCCTCTCTGTGCTCAAGATTGGGTGGTCTTCCAAGCACAGCAAAGAGGGTGCTTCCTCTCGTGAACCCGCAGTGATCAAACAAATAAAAGCAGGGCTTAGTCCTGAAAGTGTAGGACCTCTGTGAAGATAGGAATGTCATACAAGCCGACCAGCCATGGTAAAAAGATTACTCTCCACCAAAATTGTGGATAATGAAGTGAAACAATGATCTGCCTCACCATCATAAAGTTTGGTTACAGAGGAATAAACTTTAGACTAATGGTAGAAAAAAGATGATGAGAAAAACAGGCATTGGAGTACAACCAAACAGTAAGGATTTGGAAAGAGCTTTATATACTGTATTTCCCACTAGTCATGGAAAGCTCTGATCCTTTTACTCACTCTGATCTTTGAGTTTTGTTCAGCAAATTAAATAAATCTTTTTTTCGAGTCATTTCGTTCCTTTTAGCAAAACATAATTAAAATGTTATGATGTCACTTCCCTGACATATCTACTACGTATACAAACGCTGATCACACAACAAATAATACAAAACTATAATGCTTTGAGAAACAAAAGATTAGGTCATCGTTTACCTGGGTCTTCATTCTATGATTAAAACCGACCCATCACTATCTCCCACAGCAAGCATTGTCCTCATGACACAATACAAAAGTACAGTTTTATACAAAAGTTTGGGCACCTGTTGCAGAATCTGTGAAAAATGTTAGAGAGATTATACAAAATGCCAGTTATTTTTTGTTTAGTATGTGCCGAGTAAGATATTTACACAAAAGATGTTTACATATAGTCCACAAGACAAAAACTTAGCAAAAATGATTAAAATAACCCCTCTCAAAAGTTTGGGAACCATGTGTGCGGTTACCTGGACGATCTAAGGCTGATTTTTTGTTTTGTGATGGTTGTTCATGAATCCCTTGTTGTTTTCTGAACGGTTTAACTGAGCACTGTTCTTCAGAAAAATCCTCCAGGTCCTGCAGATTCTTCAGTTCTCCAGCATCTTTTGGATATTTGAACACCATTTTAATAATTGTTAATATTTTTGTTTGTCATGTGGACTATATGTACATTTTTTGTGTAAATATCTTACTCAGGACATACTAAACAAAAAACAAATAACAGGCATTGTGTATAATCTCTCTTATTTTGTTAACATTTTTCACATTTTCACAGATTCTGCAAGGGGTGCCCAAACTTTTGCATAAAACTGTATGTGCATTCTGTCAAGAAGCTAGAAGCGCAATATTCACTCAAATCCAAACAGTGATTTTTTCTTTGTTTTGTATTGTTTGTTTTTAGCTGGGCATTGTACAAGGCTATTGTTGTTAATAAGATGCACTCATTATCATTGCACTGAATATGTCTGTTATTAAACAGACAATGTCACGATTACTCAGGTTCAAATGTTTTTTTTTTTTTGTAATTACATTGCTTGTAATGAATTACTGTTTTATATATGTCTATAAGACCACCTGTCTGTCTAAAAATTAAATAAATATATAAAATTAAATCATCTTAATTCACACATAACAAAGTAATATTTTGTATGGGCTCCTTTTGCCTTGATAACAAACAATATCATTTTAGTGATTTATTAACATTTTCCACTTGAAGCCCATTAAGCGCCCTCCGCAAGCAGGTGCGAAGACTCCACATTAGAGGTACTCCACATGACATCTTTAAGGTAATGTGTACAGATAGACGTGTGTGCATTTGTGAGTTTAATCAGCAGAATGACAGTCTCAAAATAATCCACAAATACTCCTATTTGTACATAGAGATTGATCAATTTCATTTAAAGCTGCGTTTCTGAGCTTTTAAAGGGGTGGTTGACTTTGTTTTTTTTCTAGGCTTGATTGTGTTTGCATTGCATCCCCGTTTACACTGCAACTTTCAGCTTCATAATTTTACAGATATTAATATATAAAATTTTCCAAAATCCATAATAGGGCGCTTTAATAAAAGCAAGTAATAACTAGTGATTCTGAAATTGATTTATGAATTTCAAATCATTCCCTAAACTTCAAACTGATTATCATCTGGTACTTTTCTCACAGACAGTAGGCTCAGACCTTCAGCATTTCTAGAGGTGCCAAGAGTATTCGGGCAACATCCAGGGCCACATTTCCCTGTCCAAGAATCACAGCTGTCTCACAGCTGAGGTCTGGATGCAGCTGCAGGTCAAAGGAAATAACAAATGGGTTTAGGGGCAGTAAACACCAAAACTGGGCGGGAATTAAAAGAAATTGCACCTCCTTATTACTCGGCAGTCCGTTGTACCATCCGACAAACTCTTTAGCTGAGAAAACGCCAAGTAAATCTTCCCCTGGAATCCCCATTGACCGGTTCCCTTCGGCTCCGTAACTCTGGAAAAACACATTGTGCAGAGGAGGATAATTAAGGATAAAAAGACAACAGACTTTCTCATGTGAGATGCCTCAGTGGTAGGGGAGTGCAAGATATATTATTAACATGATGGAGTATTTTGCAAAAAACTCCCCTACAGAGCGCAGGCATACATTACGTGAAGTCTAGAGTATGTGCTAATGGTGCGTTCTTTCACTGCATGATTAAGTCTATTAAAATGCATTTAGAATGATCAAAAATTTAAGCCATAAAATGTATTTTTTGTAAAATATATTTATACCCCATATATATATATATATATATATATATATATATATATATATTTATACCAAGTCATATAATCAATTTCACATGAATGTACCATTTATCTGCAAACAATTACCTTGATTACAAATGTGATATTGATTTTTACAACAGCTCAATAAACAAATAGTTAATTAATAGACATTTTAGATACCATATTACAGCCACAGCACTGAATGAATCAACCGTTTGAATGACTCGGTTCAATCGCAATGGCTCACTTATTAACACTGACTTGCTGCGACCTAATGGCGGTAGCCAAAATGTTTTATTATTCTAATTAAAATGTAAAAATCAGTTTAAACATATTGGAAATTATCAATTTACTTTTTCAGTGTGAAATAAATATATATATAAAAATGATATATTTTTTTAAATCATTTTAGACACTTGATTTTACTTAAGGCTACCAGGTTAATTATAACTTGAGTTTATTAAATTCATAAACATAACATATATCTTCTCTATTTCCAGTTTGTAACGTGGATCATTCATTCCAAAGTTTAATCTGATTCTCATGTTTAAGAATCTATTGTCTTAAAAAATTTGTTATTGCAATACACTTGTTATTAAACCTATATTATTATCCAGTTTATTAGCCTTAAAAAAACATCTTAAAATGCACACATGTAAGTCAGGAAAAACTACATTTTCTTGGGGGAGTATGCTTTCAAACCCCCTAACAATCACCATTTTGGGACCTATAAAAGACATGGTTCAGTGTAAAAACTGTGTAAAAAAGACATCTGGCCTTTTTCATAAAAAAGGAGTGTACAACGAGGTGTTTATGTCTGTTTATATGTTTTTATTTTCACAAATTTGACTTACGGGTTGGACATTGACAAGATGGCAGCATAGAGCTAGTGTTCCCGGTTAGAAATGTTCTGAAAACTCCCTAAGATCATTAAACTAGTGATCTAAGTAATTTACATCCTAAAAATAAAAGGGAAGTAAGATGGAAACTAGGTGCAAAACTAAGAAAATCATGCAACCTACAGAGAAACAAGACGATGACTTCCTTCACAAGCAAGCGGTCATGAGGGAGACTCAGCGAGACTCAGCCTCATCCTTAGGAAATTAAGGGAGTTTCAATGGGATAACCAATCTCAACTCGAGGATATTAAAGCAGAAATTTTGAATACCAATGCTAGACTGGAGGAGGTAGAGGGCTGAGTCGTGACAGCAGAAGAGAGCATTCAAAACTCAGAAGAGGTATTGTTGAAGTTACACACCAAAAATGGAAGAGAAAGTCATGGACGTTGAGGGTCATTCCAGACGGAATAATGTTAGAATATACGGAGTTCCCGGAGGTGCCAAGAAAGACTTTCCGGCAACGTCTCTATTTCTAGAAGAATATCTGAGAGAGAATCTAAATTAAAGTGAGGACACCTCACTTCAAACTGAATGCAGACAGAGTGCTCGGCAGACAATCAATTGTGGTTACGTTTTACATCCAAAGAACGGATACTATGACAGGCCTGGCAGATGAGAGGATTCTCTTGCCAAGGAAAGCAGATCAGCTGCAATAATGATTATCCCCATGAAGGGCTACAGATGAGAAGGAAGCCCGTATAGATACGCAAGGTTATGAAAGACAGAGATGTGAAATTTAGAACATTGTACCCCTCTTGTCTGAAGGTGCTCTATGAGGATGGAGTGAAGATATACAACATGGTCAAGGAGGCAAAGCAAAGAGAGGATTCCGGGTGCAGCCCATCAGTCACCCAAACAACCTTATGGACCAGATTCAGCGAATGTCTTGGCAGAGAAGCAGCAGCTGGAGCATAAACAGACACGATCCCCAACAGAGAAGGGTGCTGCAAACTTTCAGAAGAAAGCACGGGAGTTTGCATTCCTCATAATTGACCTGTTGGTAAGCCCCTCCCCTCGAAGGCAGGTGAGCCAATGGCAGTCGAGCATCAGTTGAACGGAAAGTGGAACTCTGACATCTGTAGGTTTCAGCACCATAGAGAAACATTGGAAGACCCAAAGCTTGCATCGTTTTTATGGGGTTTACACTTCAAAAAAGGAAAAAAGATGTGTCTGGGGTACTTGTGACACTGATTGGAGGTATAGACCATATAATTTAATTTATTTAATATCCTGAATCTGAACAAAACAGAGCAAAATGCTCCTAAGCATTCAATCTCAATCCAAATGAAGACAAAAACATGAACAGTGTTGATCTGGGATGTTGAAATCCATGATCGTGATGACCGACTGTAATATGAGGCTTCTCCACTTGCAAGGTGATCTATAAACCCTCCCTTCCAGTTATCCACCGAATATATTTAAATATTTTATAAACTCCATGGAACATTTAATTCCCATTTGGTGGCCGTCTGTGTCCGAAAGTGTGCAAAAACATAGTGGGACTAGGTTTTCACACTGCTGCTGTCATTGTAAGACCTCTGTTCGTTTGTCTGAGGGAGCAACCGTAACTAAGGTGGGCGGGGCTTACAGATAGGTCAACTTACGCACCCTGCCGATTCTCTTTGTACCTTAATGGTAAAGCAGTGAATATGGAAGTGAGAAGGATTATGCCATTTCGGATGGATGCTTTAGAGACTTTCAAAGGTATTTGAGTTAAAAAAAAAAAAATAAGAAAAAGAGAGAAAGCGCGAGACACAAAGTTACAAAGAATATATTTTGTTCGAACAACCTAGTTTTCAGAGTGTAATTGGGACATGTTGTTTGTAACAACATTATGAACTGCTACCCTCAAGGTCCCCTTCTATAAACTCATAAAGTGGAGTTTTCCTTTGGAGCCTAAGTGAAAGCTTGATTACAGTCGTGATAATGACTCCAGTTATGCAAGTTCATTCTAAATTGTACATGTTAGTTGTTTCAGTTTGTTCTGTTGAAGGGCACACTATATGTTAAAACATCTTTGCTAGTATTTTATAAACTGACCGTAAAGTATAAAGATTACTTCTTTTAATGTCAATGTACTTAATCCAGCTAAAAGAGGAAAGATTCTGTAAGAAATTAAAGCAGAGGTTATGTTTCTAGAGGAAACCCATCTTAATGATGCAGAAGATAAACTAAATGGGTTTTTAAAGAAGTACACTTTGCATCTTATAAAGCTCTATAAATCAGCGCACGACTTGTCCAAGAGAGGATTCCCAGTGCA
>JAUMHE010000061.1:17724672-17734683 GCA_032359235.1 Enteromius mattozi
TCACAGCCACGCATCAATTCGAATGTAATTTAATTGTAATTTCACATTACCCTGTCGGTTAATAATGGCTTAACGACCGTCGGTTGTCGGTTAGGTGAAATAAAATAACTGAAATTAATAATAAAAACAGTTAATCAGAAAAAATAATACAACTGCACCTGCTTATTAAGAGCATATTGCTTGTACAAAAGTGTAAAGAACAAAAAAATGAAAACTCATTAAACTTGTTAAAAATATTTTTTATAGTCCTATACAAATTTAATGTTTTCAACTGATGAAGAACAGGCTACTATTACGCATGTATTTGCACGGTAAAATTATGCATGAAAATATCTCAAGGGCAAAACTTGTTTTGCCATACACCAAAACTTATGCAACAGTTTTTTTAAAGGATGACGTCATGACGCACACCATTTTATCAGTACAAGGCCAGTTGGACGGAAACAGGCTGGAGACCGCAAATTTCACATTTTATACGCAAATTCTCTTTGTCGATAACAAAACAGCGTAAAAACTGGATGGGAACTAGGCTAATGTTGTGATAAGTAGGCTATGCTAACTTTGTAACTCTTTGTAAGCTTTTGTGCTTAATGGCATTTTTCCCTTACATTACTTTTACTTTTATACTTTAAGTAGTTTTGAAACCAGTACTTTTACTTGAGTAAAAAGCTTAAGTTGATAATTCAACTTCTACAGAAGTCTTTTTAAATTCTAGTATCTATACTTCTACTTGAGTAAAGAATGAGAATACTTTTGACACCAGTGGTCAGAACCACGTCTAGCCTCTATCTATCTATCTTTTATTTCGGTGCAACCCTAGAGGGCTGTCTTACAAAAAAAAATGACTTTTTAATTAATTTAGTTAATATGAATTAATTTAGTAATTTCTTTATTTACATATTTTCAAGCATAACAACTAAAAACTTTGAAAAACATGAACACACACGCGTTTGCTTTGCTATATCTGTGAGGACTTTGATAGACTCCATTGTTTTTATACTGACCTAACAATATTTCATATCGCCCTACACCAACACAACCCCCAAACCTTCCCACCACAGAAACCTTTTTGCATTTTTACATTTTAAGATAAACTTAGCATTTCTAATCATTTATTAAATGTCAGGCTTTACTATCCTTGTGGGAACAATTTGGTCCTATGGCAAAACAAACAAACACACACACTATCTGTCTATCCATCTATCTGTCTGCCTCCATCTTTCTTACTTTCTTTCTTTCTTTCTTTCTATCTGTCTGTCTGTCTATCTATCTATAGAGACTTTCTTTATTCACATATTTTTAATCATAACAACTAAAAACTTTGAAACAAGCAAGCATGAAAACACACACACACACACACACTGTGCCAGACAGAGAAAGTATGTCTGGCAGAAAAAACAGAGTCTAACACGCAAACATCAGCGCTCATTTCAAAGGATTTCCAGACTGTTTTACAAAAGATGAACTGGCAAGATGCCTATCGACATCTTCACCACCAGGTGAAGATATTGCAGGGTGTTTTGTAAAGTAGGCCTGGAGGGGTTAAGCAGGGAGTTTTGTGAACTCTGCCACAATGTAAGACAAAGTTCAACAGATGGAAAAAAGCATGTTGCCTTATTCCAGAGTCTTACGCAATGTAGGCCAATGTAGAATTTGCTGTCAACTTTATAGCAATGTTCAGGACGAGAATAAAGTAAATTAGGCTTTTACTAGCTGGTTACAGTAACTCATTTATTCCTGTTAAAAAAAACAGACTTTAAACCTTACCCCACGCAAGAAAGGTTTTTTCTTTATTAATTCAAGCAGCTGGAGAATGCACTTTATATTAGGTCTCAATCATCTAAAAAATATCAATTCTGACACGCAGCTACGGGGGGGGGAATAGTTAGGAGGCTATATGTTTAGCAATTTTGACATTATTTCTCGCAATTTTGAGTTTATATCCAGCATCCTGCGATTCAGAGAAAAAAGTGTTTTATTACTACGTTATTTAAGTTTGTTATAAGCTTTAATGGTAAAATCAAGACCTTTAGAATGAATTACAGTTTTGCAGTTTGGAACATTATGTGTTTTATAATGCTTGTAATTTAAAAGGTTATTTGAAACATTAAACGTATAGATAGTAAATTTAATGCTGACACCAGAATGTTTTTCTTCTAGAAACTTTTTTTTTTTACACTTTCACAGGTTTAATATGAACACGAATATGCATATGAACATTTTTAGCCACATACTTTGAATGTGTTTACGTGAAAACGCTTATGACGTCACGAAGACAAACAATAGCCTACTGTTTATTGTCACACAATAAACTCACCGCCTTCGGTTGGAAGACATCGCGATGCGCGTGACAGGCCGTGTCTCTTCATGACAGACCCTCTCACGAGCTTTATCATCGTCGTCGTCATCATCATCATCATCAGATGAAACGCAGTATGAAAACAACAGTCCAAGTCCAACAATGATTATGTTGTGAAGTCAAAAGCTGCTTATGGAGCTTTTCTCCCTCAGCGCGTGCTCTTTGGTCACATTCATGGGCTTGCATTCACTAATGTGTTCATCTGAACTTCATGAAATAAAACTGAAATAGATCTGTATTAAAGACTTGCATTATGCACTTCTACTGTCTGCTTCAGATTGCACCAATTCTGTTGCACTGGGTCCGTTTGGAGTAAAATATAGGTGCCCGGTTTTGAGAAGTTGAGTGCACAAATGAGGAAAGAAGAAAATAATATTTATAGTGTAATAGTGTGCAGTGACAGCTATATGGACAAGTAGCACAAATGCAACAACGCGCAGTGAAATAAAGTATCTCAAACACAGTGCGTGTGACAAAATCAGTCGATTAAAAAAGCGACTATTTAAAAGAAAAACTAAAAGTTCAGAGCAATAAATGAAGTGTCCTTACTTCTGCTCGAGTGTGCATCACTTAAAGTTTTCCGTAATAAACGAATGCTCCGATTAATCGTTCCTGCTTGAGCATGCCACTTTCTTCTGCTAATCCTTTAACGCACAACCGCAGTTTATTCCTCGAGGATTGCGGGTTCACTGCTCATCTGAGTGGTTTTATCAGTTTAGCCTTGACTGAAGGTCTCAGACTGTGTGCAGATATATTACACACAGGGACAAGGCCACGGACCCACATCTGTAGCCTGTTTGATCGCGATTTATGGGTTCCGTCTGCTATTATTTACGTTTCATGTCCTGCTTTCCATAAAAGTTACCATATGTTTGTCTCGTCATACACACACACACACACACAAAAAAGGTCTGTGCAAATGTAGCATTGCTCATCTCATTAGGCTGATATAGGATCAATGTCCAATTATATTAGACTATACTTTTGCTCTTTATGGTACGGTGTTTCCTTATCACTAGTACAGTACAACCACAACCAACTGCATCATTGCACAATTTACAGGACACATCATTTACAACATACTTTGGTGCTTTGGTGATGCAAGGATAAAAGGCAAAGATAACAGATATTATCACTTGCCGCAACGTTATATATATATATATATATATATATATATATATTTATTTATTTATTTATACTACTTCATATAATCAATTTCACACAGGTGCCATTTTCTCCAACACATTAGCTACCATGATTACAAAATGTGATATAGATATTTTTTTTTACAGCCCATGAAAAGTAAAAATCTGTTTAAACCTATTGGAAAATATTAATTTTGGTTAGCGTGAGTTAAAAATATAAAAAATAATATTCATGTTTATTCTTTTTTGGCACGTTATTTTACTAAAGACTACCAGGACAATAACTTGAGTTTATTAAATTCATAAAGAGTTTGTAGCGTGGATCATTCATTGCAACATTTAATCTGATTCTCATGTCTAAGAATCTGTTATTTTGAATAAAATATTTATGCTAGTACTGTCCACTGACTTGGTTTATATTATTATCAGTTATAATTAATTAGACAACATTACACAAATAATTTATTGGCCAAGTATGCATAGCATACAAGGAATTTACTGCTGGTTTAAGGTGTGCCACAATCAATCACACCCCAAGAGAGAAGAAAGAAAAACAAAACATTAGCTTTAATAAGCCTTAAAACATCTTAAAATGAAGTCAGGATAATCAAAATTTTATCGGGGGAGAGAAAAGTCCCTAACAGTCTTCATTTTGGGACTTCTGTGTTTATAAAACCCTGTGAATGAAATGTGCTTGTTCTGTCCTTGTTCCATGAAGGGTAAAACAAACTGCTCCAAATATTTTGTATAGGTCATACATACATACATACAAAGCTCTCACATTTGTCTCCTCTAAATTTCAGACATAATCTCAATAACTTTATAAAGTGTGCACCAATACCAGATGATGAATAAGGGTCTTTTCTAGTGAAATGATCGGTCATTTAAAAAATGTATATGCTTTATAAACACAAATGCTCGCCTTGTTCTGATAAAGCGTGACCTTTTCAACATAATGACGTATGACGCACATGGGTTTTTAAAGCATAAACATCTTTTAATGATGCTAGATAAGACCTAAATGATAAAACCCTATCCTTTAATAATAAAGACTGAATAATAAGCCATTTATGTGCCGCTCAGGAAAAGGAAGTTTGGATTTAGACATGCAAAACCAAATTATGTGCCTAAGTACATTAACACTGTTCTATAAAAATTAACATTATCCTTATTTCTGGATAATTTATCTCTCGCTATTTTTTAACTCTGATTCCGCCTTATTTAGTGCCTCTCAAAGACTTGTGGCACACTTTGTAAAGTTGTTGAGATCTCTCCTAAAGCTTTACAGATATGAGACCCCCAGATTATTTAACTAAAGGTAAGAATATGAACACAGAGTGTGGTGTTGTTGAGATCTCTTCTAAAGCTTTAAAGAAAAAAAATTGAGAAGCAGCAGACTAAAGAAAGAAATCTCCATTCGAGATAACCAAAGTAACCACTTTTCTGTCTATACTGTATATTTGAGATGTTAAAGAGATCTCACTTTTGATTTTTCTTTCCTATGGGCATTAACGAAATTCTTGTCAGGTAAAGTATCTTAATGTAAAAACAAATGTAAATTTTATTTTATCAAACACACAAATTCAGTGACATATTTAGCAAACTCACTCAATTCATGTGTAAAATTCAAAACAACTTATAGAACATGTCGTGTTGTTGTTGATATTCAGAAATCTGAACATTGATGAAAATGAACTCATTCAGCTCATATAACACATGCAACAACAAAAAGACTTTTCTCTCATCCTTTCTCTCTGACTGCACACTTGTTTCTATTTAGTTCTTATAAGGTGTTTATATTTAAAAAAGAACTACTAACATTTTTCTTTAATTATTATTCTTTGCATTTGATTGCCTTTTAACTGTAGTAACAAACAACAAAACAGGAACTGTCACAATGTGTCTAATTAGTGAGCAACTTCAACCAGGATACAGCCCCCTTTGAGCTGTGACCACACTGTCATATTGCAACAATTGGTTTATCATTTAATCATATAGTGGCCCTTTAATTAAAGACGATTTGAAAGTTTAAACCCACGGAGCACAGTGCAATCAAACCTAAATAGCCCTCAATACTAGGGAAATGTATCATGGTATCATGGTATTCGCCAGCAATCAGTCACCATATAAATACTTTTGCATTTACTTTTAAACAATGTCAGTATTGCCAGATATAAACTCAGAATTCTTTTTTTTCCTCACAATTCTAAGTTCCGAATTCTGTTTTGTTTCCCGCCAGTAAAAAACATAAAAAGGTTTTGCAACTTTTTATCTCACAATTCTAGCATTTCCCCTTGCAGTTCCCCTGAAGTTTATGTTTCACAATTCTGAATTCTATTTGTTAAAAAAAAAAATGTAATACCAAAACGAAAGGTCCACGAGAAAGAGAGCCAACCCTCCTTCTTACCTTCTCAATTTACATGATATCACCATATATATATATATATATAATAAATAATAAATATATAATAAATGAATAAATGCAGAAATAAATGTAGAAATACTTCAATGAATAAATAAATTTACTTTTTGTCAAAAGTGCTGTTTTAAATTGTACCATTTTGTACCATTTGTGTTATAATACATTTATTAATGTATTTCTATGTGTATTTATTTTTACATTTATTTATGCATTTCTGCATTTCTTCATTTATTTATTTGTGTATTTCTGTGGCCGTATGTTAATTAGAAGGCGGTCCTAACCTTTCAATACAGGATTGGTCAATTAAGCAAAGTACTGACTGTTCTTTCACCTCTCCTCTCCTCTTCTCTTTAAACACCAAAGGCTGCACCTCCATTCTCTGAAGTTTGCAGACGACACCACTCTCACTGGATTCATATCTGAGGGGAATAGATGGGAGCTTGACCACCTGGTGCAGCCAGTGAAACCTGGAGCTCATTGCTGTGAAAACTTTGGAGATGGTGGTTGACTTCAGGAAGAACCCAGGGCCCCCTACTCCTGTTTACCTTTGTTAACTCCTCGGTTGAGTCTCAGTTCTTGAAAACAGCATCACCCGTGAGCTCAAGTAAGAGTTCAACATCAACGCTCTGCTTAAAGGAACAGTTCACCCAAAAATGAAACCTCATTACCTTGCATGGAAAAGATAATTTTTTTTTAAATCTCTGACTGTTGAAGGTCGATTATGGGGTAATTGTCATCAGACAGACTGCAATGTGTCATCTGCTCTTAAAAGGTCATTGGATGCAATCTGCCAACTCTTCATGATCTGTACACTTACAGAACCCTGAAGTGGGCGTTTAAAAGGATAGTTCACCCCAAAATTAAAATAAACCCATGATTTACTCACCCTTAAGCCATCCTTTGTTTTTATGCCATCGTTCTTCCAGACGAATATATTCAGAGTCATATTTTAAATAATTCCTGGCTCTTTCTAAGCTTCATAATGGCAGGGAATGGCTGTTGAGAATAGTATATAACCTGCGTCCATCCATCATAAAAGTGCTCCATGTGGCTCCAGGGGTGAATAAAAGCCTTCTAAAACCAATCAATACATTTGTGTAAGAATGATATCAATGTGTACATAGGCGCTATGTATAAGCTCCAGTGGTAATATGTTAGTCTTGTGACAAGTTTTATTAACAGAAAAGGAAAACCAGTCTCCTTCGACATTATCTGACATTTTTCTTTACAAATCCTTGAGTTGTGTTTTGCTTTGTGTTCTCTGTGATCTCAGTTCACAGACTCTTATTTGACTACTGAATCTCAACATCCATTATTATTATAATTTAAAAAAATACTTGAAAAGGGAAAATATACAATTATAACATAAATGTTTTCATTTCATGCATTGTACCAAATTTAGCCAATGGCTAGTTTTCATCCATAGTCCCTTGGCAGGAAATTGCAGGAAATTTCCATTTTCGGATATATATAACTGTTTTGGTCTGAAAGAAGAAAGTTATAAACACCTAGGATGGCTTAAGGGTGAGTAAATCATGGGGTAATTTGAACCCATAAGAACCCATGGTGACACGGGTGTCACAAACACTGGTGATTATCTGGAAAGGTCTTTTTAAAGCATTGTACCTCACTTTCAACTCAGGACGTCCCTAAGTGACATATAATTAACACCAATGTGACAATGTTTGCATTTTTTGCTGCCATAGCAAAGTTTCCAAAATGGTGGTCTGTCTGGATAGCACATGTTGCACTGTCAGCAATTTTAAAAATGTTTGTTTTTGGTACTAAAGGTGTGCTTCAACACATGCAACAATTCTAACATATCCTAGATTACACCTGGTTTTAATTACATTTCTTGAACAAAATTATATAAAAGAAGTTATGAAGATATTGTGGTGACATATACATCACATCAGGCTGTCAACATTAAACATTACAACAGTAGGCAGAATTTTGATATTGATAAATAAATGCCCAATGTAACATATACGTAACATCAAAAATGTATCATAAATGCCAAATGTCATACATTTTTACAGATCTTTCACAATGAGTTGGGTTGTATTTTAAAAACAACTGCAGAAACATGTTATAAGTGGTCCTATAATTTTCCTAAATTGGTCCTGATTCTTATGGGTTATTTTTGGTTAAATGATCCCTTTAAGATTATGGCTGAACCCTCTCACCCTGTAAGCTGTGGTCTATCAGGACCAGTTCCATAACATAATGCATCAGTTTCTTATCTGCCTCAAGTAAACATTAGATAAAAGATAAAATCTTGCACTAATGGACCGTAAAATATGATGTAAGCCTCTACATCACTGGTAATACAGTCTACAGCCTGGTAATACCAAACTCTGCTACTTTGCTTTGCTTCATAGGCAGAGTCTATGGTATAGGGATGGGGTTCTGTTGAGAGAAATCAGAAGGTCAGAGGCATTGTGTGAGAATACAGTGTACTAAAACCCAAGTGCCAAGTGCTAAAACCCAGAATGCTGGGTTGTTTATTTGACCCAACCAGTGGGTCAGGTTAACTGTGTTGCTGGGTTAAATATTACCTAAAAAATGGGTTATTTATTGTCTTATTGCCTTGCTACATTTATATTTACCAATATTAATAATATTAATAATATAATAATATATACGTTTTTTGTAATACAATTAGACAACACAAAAAATGCAACTGTAAATGTCAATTTAATGTGTTTTCACATTTATTTTTAAAACAATTTTTGAATGAGTGCTGTCTCATTGCACTGGTCTCAGCATTTTGCAAATATTCCACCATATTGGTCCCCTCCTGTTAATTAAATAAACACAACACTTAGTCTAGCAACATAACTAATCATGCATAATCATATACAGTTAAGGTCAATCCCCCTTTCAGAATCTGCACAAAGTTAATTATTTTACCAGAATAAGAGGGATCAAACAAAATGCATGTTGTTATTGTTGTTTTTTTAGTACTGAAATTTACATCCCCTTGATTCTTAATGCTGTGACCTTGAATGATCCATAGCTGTGTTTTTTGTATAGTGATAGTTGTAGGAAAGGGTTCAAATACATAAGCATTCTGGAAAAATAGGATCATGCAGGTAACAACACGGTATTAAGAATCATGGGGGTGTAAACTTTTGATCGGGGTCATTTTTATAAATTCAGCTATTATTTTCTCTTGTGGATTATATACATATTTTATGTTAATTTTATTTAGATCAGTACTAAATAAATGGTTACGGTATTGTATTAATAAACAGTCAAACTTTCACTGTTTTTGCTGTTTCTTCTATCAAATAAAGGCTTGATGAGCAGAAGAGACTTTAATAAACATTAAAAATCTGGTAGTGTATATATATCCACCCTTAGAGTAGAAAAAGTAAAACAAAACTTACAGGTTGTACATCGAGTGAATGACTTCTAGGATTCTGTGGTTGTGGGGCTGAAGACCTCTCCGCCTTTCTTGTATATTGATGGGGGAAGCAGAGTGGGCAAGACTCTGAAAGTATTCTCCCTTTTAGCATCTAAAACATAAGAATAATACAATGCAAACTGTGAAACTGATCTCATAATCTACAGTACATGACATATTAAACCTTTTTTCCTGTGGAAATGTCTTTATTCCTTTAAAAAATCTGAATGTAACTACACCTGTTCAGGGATGTACAGTAGAATATGCTCATGCAGAATGGGAGCCAATATACAAGCTAATAAGCAACTAGGTAAAAGTGAGAATTGGTTCTTATACTAAAGTGTTATACGAAATAAAACAAGCTGATATTTGTCAAATACAGTTAAATTTTGTTTTTATAGTTTGACATATTGTAAGAAATAGCTTACCTGGTAGTCATGTCACCCAGCTCTAAATGCACCTTTCCATCTCGCTGGTCATCGGCAAGAATTCGGTCTGCAATTGTAGCCCAGTCTTCAAAAAGTTTGGATATAGCTTCTGAAAGTTTCATTAAATCTGATAAAATTTGAAAACAAAAAAACAAATGTAACCATAATCCATATAGGCTAGTGATTATCACATGTGCTTGAGAGTAAACACGTGTTAGGAAAGAAAACATGACAAGCCCATGTATAAG
>JAUMHE010000061.1:17734783-17749124 GCA_032359235.1 Enteromius mattozi
CTAGTTAAATGTGAGAATAGGTTCTTATACTAAAGTGTTATGGTTGTATTAATTAGTTGGTATTTGCCAAATACAGTTGAATTTTGTTTTTATAGTTTGACATATTGTAAGAAATAGCTTACCTGTAGTCATGTCACCCAGCTCTAAATGCACCTTTCCATCTCACTGGTCATCGGAAAGAATTTGATCTGCAATTGTAGCCCAGTCTTCAAAAAGTGTCCTTCCTGCCTCCGGATATAGCTTCTGAAAGTTTCATGAAACAAAAGAACAAATGTAACCATAATCCATATAATAGTGTTTATCACATGGGCTTGAGAGTAAGCATGTGTTAGGAAAGAAAACAAGAGAAGCCCATGTATAAATATATTAATTTACAGATTTTGTAAAATATATAACCTTTAAAAGCCAGGGTGTCAAGCTGCCTTTCCTTGTCCATCTGCACCAGCAAGAATCGCACATACCTAGAATGAAATTTCAGATTAAGAAAACGTTTGTCAACATTACATTTAAGTAACAAATAATATCACAGACCAGCAGTGTTGGGGGTAACGCATTACAAGTAATGCAAGTTACATAATAATATTACTTTAACTAGTAAAGTAACTAGTAAAGTAACGCATTACTTTTTAATTTTAGAGTGATATATAGTAATATAGTTACTTTTTCAAAAAAGTAATTCCAGTTACTTTTTCATATTTATTGACTGACAAGTCTCCTGTCCCCATGTTGGGAAAAATCAGAAATTCCGAGGCATTGTGTGCGGTGTGTGAATACACTGTAGTTCTAGACTAAATGTGAATGTGCATTAATTCTCCTCAATCTCAAAAAATAGATTTAGTATTCACCAAAATGTATTAAAATAAACTCAGAATATGACACAAACCTGCAATAATTAAATTACACAAATGTATCTAATCCCGTTTTATTAACCAAAGTCTTTGCTGTTGACCTTTAATGATCCAGTTCAACCATACTTACATGCAAAAATGACTTCAAAAACGAACTTTGTTGCTTTATTGTTTTTTTATTGCTGAAGATCATAGAACGTTCTTCTCCTGTAATCTACTTTACAGATGTGAGTTTACTTTTTCTTCAGTCTGAGATTTATTCGTGACACTTTTTGGTGGGCTTTTACATTTGCTATAAATAGAACTTCTTATATTTAAAACAAACACTCAAGCTCTGCTCATATTTAAAAAGTAATGCAAAAGTAACGCAAAAGTAACGTCATGCATTACTTTCCATAAAAAGTAACTAAGTAAGGTAATTAGTTATTTTTTAAGGGAGTAAAGCAATATTGTAATGCACTACTTTTAAAATGAACTTTCCCCAACACTGCAGACCAGTAATATCGTGGTTTAACGTTATGGGGCATAGCGTTTTAGCTAATGTAGCTAAAGTTACCTGACAAAAAAATTATGGACATATCGTCGGATTTGGCACATCGCGGACATATAATTGAAAAAATCTGTCCTTAAAAGATAAATGTTAGTATGAAATGGTCTTGCAAAACATTACAAAGCCATACAGCAGGGGTACCCAACCCTGCTCCTGGCGATCAACTGTCCTGCAAAGTTTAGCTCCAACTTTAATCAAACACACCTGAAGCAACTAATTACGCTTTTAGGATCGCTTGAAAATTAAAGGCATGTGTGTTTGACTAGAGTTGGAGCTAAACTGCAGGATAGTTGATTGCCAGGAGCAAGGTTGGGCACCCTTGCCACTCAGTATACAGACAGTAACTGAACTCACCCTTGTATTTCGTTAGTTCACAAGGCTTTAAGGGACATATAAATAAAGCTTTGCACGCGCGCTCACACACAAACCCTTGCACACGCACGCACGCACACACTTTGCGTGAATAAATATTTAAGTTTATGTAACGATAAAACCATTGTTGCAGGCATTTTTTGTCAAAAACTTTACCTTGCTAGGTGGCTATATACGTCACGGAGTACATTAATGCTAACAAAGTCTCTTTAAGACAAGTCATGTCACTCAACGGCCATCTTTGAAATATCGCTCGGGCATCCAAGTGCACCTCATATCTTTTTGTATTGGGAAACATCAAATTCTCTCAAACTGTTTACTAAGCTTACAATTAAATTTCATATTTGAAATCATCAATGAAATCTGACAACATCTGTGTAATAATTGTTGTTTCTTTTGCTCAAATAGCGTTATAAAAAGCTTATTTCTCAAGCAAGATCAGCCAGTGTGCATGCGCAGTCCTAGGTGCACGGCTCAGAATGCTGACTGTTTCTATAGCAACCTGAACTTCTAACTACAGATTCGTTGATGCGCATATCGGCAACAGAACATTTGCATATTAATGTTTTGTACTATTTAAAATTAGTTTGTAGAGAGATGCGTTATAAGACGAGACGTGATCATGCGACCATGGGTTCGAACCCAGAGAACACATGTGCTCATAAAACCCTATAAATCATGATTTTGCACAAGTTTTGTAGTAGGTAGGTTTAGGGGTGGGTAAGTGTGGTCATTCGTACAAATTAAACCTAGTAAAATATGTTTTAATCACCGTGAGATCGGTGTAAAAAGTTTACACTGCATTTAAACAAAACATGCATTTTGATTGGTAATCACAGTCATACATCATTTCGTGACGACAGACACAATAGGACGCTGTCATTATTTTTACGCCCACTAGAGAGCGTGTACCTTTGAAAAGTTAATATAGGTCTTAATACAGTAATTGCACAAACAACCAGTCGTTTTTTGTTGGAGGACAGGCTCCATGTTCAATCTGACTCCAATTTCAATACAATTTGCTGCAAAGACGATACAAAATGTGTAATTTCTCCTATAATCACGAAGACTGTGACTTGTTGAGCCTGTGACAAACAGAAATCAGGAGATCCCTGATGGATAGACTACAATAAACTACTTGAAGAAAGATTTCAGAAGTGATCGGAATAAACCAAATATAACAATTTATTATGGGTCAGGTGAGGTTGTATCATACCATTTACATAAACAATTAGAAGCCGATTCAGAATTAAATTATAAATATATACATAACATATAGCTGAAAGTTTTAATTAAGGAATGCACACCTGGCTTTTAGAAAACACATAGTGCAGAGTGTAAGACCACACACCACGCTACAGGCTTGGCTACAGAATCGCGATGATGATTTGCAACTTTCCTTTAAATACCCAGCCCAAACAAACAAAGAAACCTTGAGATAAGTTGTAAAAACATAAAATAGGATTATGAACTCTTTAGATATAGTAGATGCATGGTGAAAGTATAATAACTTGAGTTCTTGACGCTCCTGCAGTCAACATTTTTGACATTTTATCCCCAGAAGGGATAGATGGGTGAAGGGATAAATAATCAAATAATCTTTTTTTCAGATCTTCCTCCCAGATTAGAAAGTAAATGTTTTTATTGCGTGGGATGTGTGCTGCAAGAGTCCCTGAGTTTTTGGCTTCACAAGGAACATTCAGAAATATTTTTTTTTGAAGCAAAACTGTTTGTTAGTGAGAACTGAACCTTGAAATAAAGCGTGATTATTTATTCTTTATATTGCCTATTTTTGCTTGAAAACATTAAGACCTTTTTTTATACATGTACACCAACAGCATTTGGCTATAAAGATTCTGATTTGTTTTACCCTTCTAAAGAAGCATGCTTTTGATTAGAGGGGAGACTGGTTCATTTCCTGTTCTGGATTCTTGTCTGGTTTACAAAAAGCTGAGACACTGAAAAAAAGACGCTTTGCTTAACCATTTGCATGTATTTTCCAATAAGCAGTTTGTTCATTGGTTTATATTTCAGCTTGGATTAAAGAGCAGTCTGTTCTTATTCAGGTAGATGAGTGTACGTCACATGAACAGGAAATGATTTGGTAAACACATTAATGGTTGGCTGGGATCCACTGCCACGTCTCAAGATCTGCATCACTGCTCTGGCTGTAGTGGAAAAGTCTTCACTTTGACTAAGAATAGCTGTCTGTTTCAACTGAATTCTGCCAATGGTTAAAGAGACTGCACTCACTTCATCCATGGCCTCTTGTGCCTTATTGCTGTAATGGACTCTTTCAGCCTTGAAAAAGACACTTAACCCTGAATCTTTAGCGAGTCACCTTGAAAAAAGTCCACATGTGTCCTTGTTGAGACATGTTTGTTAAGAAATCCAGAGTGTAGTGATAGCAGCCCTCCACAGGAGGCTCTTTTTTAAGCGTTCATCAACAAGGTTCAAGCTGGTAGATTTGTTATCCAGAAACAAGGAATGTTCATGTTTTCAGAATGTGTGTGGTTTGTACCATGCTATATAATGCTATTTAGAAGTGAACACAATAACAATTCAAACTTTACTGACAAAAAATTGGTGTTAGATTTTCCCTCGAACCAATTTTCACTCAGAAATATTTGGTAAATAATCCCAAAGAAATGGCAAGTAACTTTAAACCTAACTTTTTAAGCAGTCATGCATGAAGTTTTTGCCAATACATAAATAGTAAAATCTCTACTGTCTCTTATTTAGTTTCAAAAGTCACATAAAAATGTAAAACCACTTTCTTTTAGTAGAAGCAAACACGCACACACACATCCTTACTCAAGCATTACTTAACTGATAAGAAAATTATGCAGGATTTAATTTAAAACAACTTTTTTTACATTTTAAAATGATTTTTTTGGAAATAATTACAGAGAAACAGCAAGTAACTTCCAAATCTAGCTTGATAGTCATGCTTTACATTCACCTTTGTTGTATGGACAAGAGCAGGCTAGTCACATCTAGATATGAGTAAACTTTGCAAACTAACTTTGATGTTTGCTTTACAAAAGCTTGAAGAAAGTCTATGGGACTTTTCATAGTTTTTTTTAAATGAAAAGCGAAAGTCGATCTGATAGAAAAGATATGCAGCAATGAGAAAATGGTGATTTATAAAGTTTTTGCATCAAAAATACTAAAATTTTCGGATGCGTTTTCATTCAGGAATTGCTGGTAGCCTAAATAATTTCAAAAAGCTGCAAGCAACACATTGAAATTATCGTTACATTTTGAAGTACAAAAAACTGGACTAAAGGTGCTGTACTGAAAAAAAAAAAAAAGATACACACGAAACGTGAGTGAAACTTGGGTGAAACTTGAATGAAACTGTCGGTGCTTTCCTGTGTCCAATGTAAACTAGTTTCACTAATAGGAATGAGATGAGATAAAGAAATGTGCATTTCATTCACAGCTAGTAATTTAGGGATTTCAGAAACAAATTAAGCATCCAAATAGCTGAAATCTGTCTTACTTGAAATCAAATAGAAACATTATTATTCTTATTTCTTCTGCTGCAGAGTGACACAGATACCTGCGTGATTGTTTGTTCGTCTTTAATTATTGTGTCAATCAAACAAAAGAAATTTAAACATTGTGATAGTCTGGAACCTCTGTCTAATGATTTCCCACAGTTTTACAGCTCGATTTACTTGTTTATACAACAGCTGAGACAGTAAATGCCACTGCATTCTTGTGATATTTAAAAGCCATCAGAATATGCTCCAGTAAGAACTGATTAGTAAACACACATAAACAAAGCAGCTCTGTGCATTATCAACTGGTGTTACCTGCATTGTGTTATCTTTATTTAGCTGACTGCAAACACACACATATGCGATATGAAGTGTGATAATTTGTTTAAAGAGAATAATAATATTCACAAATGCTCTAGTTGGTAAAATACTTTCAGTTTCCAAATGAGGGCATTTTTCCATCACCTGAACATGTTTGTACCTGTTCAGACAACAGCCTGCTGCACCTTTAACCTGTTCATGGTATTTGTTCACCATTGTTATTAGTCTTTTGAAAGGGACGTAATTGCTCAATTCCAGATTTTACTTTTAAGCAGACAATACATGTTTTGTTTAGGGTGTATTATTCAAAGAAACTCATTGCAAACTCACTCATGTAGCAGACAAACTAAGCAGATACATGCCGACATGGATAACGTGTTCACAAAACACGAGGCTATAAGCAAATGACCCATTCAGTCTAGGTCATGTTCTTATTTTTATATAATGCTGAACCCATCCAGTTCATGGTTGTTTCGGCACTTCATTGTAGTGTAGAACTGAGTTCAGAAGCAGGACCTCCTTATATCAACAACTTCAACTTCCTGTATGTTAATATACATGAAGATTTGCTGCTGATTTACAGGCCATGAAACATGTTTGCATAAACTCTGAGCATCTTTCTGCCTGTTTATGAATACTGTAGAGAAAATATTCACATTTTATCACCATGGCTCCTTAGAGGCTCCTTAACTTAAGGCTCATTGTGTGTCCTCAATCTGGAAACAACACTGTCCAATATTTCGAGTTTGTACTGCTTTATTCATTTCAAAATCAAGTTGTCAATACATAACTGCACATTTAAATGAACAAAATATGATACATGATAATGGTATACAAACAATCAAACCAATGCTAAAAAAAAGTTGCCAGATATTCATAGAGTAACGTCATGTGTACAGTGCAACAGTTTGAAGATACAGAAAATGAAAAGATATAATTTTTTTTTCACACAACAAATCAGGAAAATTCCTGAAGTCTGTCAATAGGGAGGTTGTTTATACACTCGGTACAAAGGACTTTTATCAACTCTGGTGCAACAATAAAAATGCTTAAAAGCTCATGACCTGGACTGAATGTGAAATACAATTCTACACAGTCCTGCTGCTGTTGACATGCTCTTTCTGACTATTTGCTGTTGTCATCATCTTTGGTGGCAGAATAAGCTGATGTATAGTCTTTTTGGAGTCGACACGGGATTGTGGGATTGTACTTCCTATAAATGATTAACATTATGACAATGAACACAGTTGTGGCGAACACAGTGACAATGACCTCAGATGCTGTCAGCTTTGCTTCACCTTTGATGAAAAAATTTATAAAAAAATAAAACAATCTGTAATATCTATAAGTGAATTCAGACTCTGTTATGGCATGGTCAAAGTTATAAAATCAATTTCAGACTAATTTATTTTAAACTGTATATTTCTTCTAAAGATGTGTCTATTTTTAATGATCTATGTACTTTGACTCCTGAAATCATTTATGATTCATGATATGGAGTTACAAAATGAGGAGCAGCTTTAGTCTGGAAGAGTAAACACAATAGTAAAATATAAGAATGTGAATATCATAAGCAATACCTTTCTTAACTGCATCTGTAATGGTGCTATTATCTCTACCAGACTCTGTAAACAGATTTACAAAGATCACAAGGTCAAAAACTATTTGGAAACATTAATCTGATCAGGTGTGTCCAAACCTTTAGTGTACATTGTAAAGATCGGATTCATAATAAATACAACACAGTCTCACCACCAATTTGTACATATTTTAGGTGGTTAATTCGTACAAATTCGTACGACCTCACTTGTATGATTTTGTACGGTTTGTCTAAACCCCAGTGACGGGTAGATTCAGGGGCGGGGCTAGGTGTAGGTCATTCGTACAAAATCATACGAATTGGCAACTCATAAAATACGTTCGATTTAGCAAAGGTCATACGAATTTGTACAAACTTGCCACCTCATAAAATATGTACGAATTTATGTGAGATCGGGCTTAATAAATATCATCACCATGCATGTTCAGACTGTAGCCTACCTGTGACGTTAACATCGAACTCAGTTTTCTTTGTTCCACAGCTCGTTTGCAAAAATAACGTAAATTTTGCTGTCCTGTTTTCACTTGAAACATAAACACATGTGGCTTTGATCTCTCGTTCACATGTATCATCAGGAAGCTCCTTTTTGTAGATTGCTCTGTTGTTTTCATCCTTAAACACATACCCTTTAATGCAGCAATGATCAGCTTCTTTACTGCAGTTCAACGAGATGCTGCAAGTGAGAGTTAGTGCTTCACGCACAGCTCCAGTCACGTCAGCACAGCTTGAACTGATAGTACATAAATCTGAAAAATAACAGTTTACCTATTTAATATAAAACAAGGGTCAATTCATTTCAGTTTACCATAACCATGTGAAAATAATCGGTTTCACTTTATTTTTATAGTCCCTTTAGTGTTAGGATTTGAATAAGCTGTCATGTACTTGCAAAGTTAGTTATAGTAGAATGTCTGCTGGGACACCATCACAATAAAGAGTTAGCAGATATTAATCAGACATTGTACTAATATTCTAATGAGAGTAGGTGCAAAGTTACTGATTGTCAACAGACTGTAAAGTGTTACCAAATAATCTTCATTATCTGCCCCCTTATCCTAATTTCCATGAAAAGTATAGTTTGTCCAAAAGTTGTTGGCTTTTTACTGGCCCTTGTGTCTTCTAAAGCTTTAAAGGCGACAGTCTCTTTTTTTCTTCCCTTTTGGGACTATGTGTAACCAGTAGAGTAATATTTTCCTCTGGCAGCTGCGAAAAAGCAGCCTTTGCCAAAGTGTTCCACATTCTGTCTGTTAGCTGTATCTGGGTCACTCTGTTCTTTCGGGAAAGACTGCATAGAGAAAGTGCTATTCTAATTACTGAAAAAATGTTCTTACCATCGCTGGCCTCACAGACAGATGTGAAAGTCCAAAACAGTATGATCATTTTCCCAATATGTACATCCATGGTTCCGCTTCTGCAACAAAAGAATGCCATTCATTCTTTAGCATATAATCTAATTTGAAAAGCGTGAAGACACTAATGCACTGACCACAGAAAGAGCTCAGAACAGAACCCATAATAAAATGAACGTTCTCCCTCGAATATTATATCCAATGCAAATGTTACCAGTCTGGTTTCCTAAAAAGAATATTTTAGATCTGGAAATACGTTTTTCAAAATTCATCTGGCAAGGGAAAAAGCCTAGGGTTAGGATGAAGATCTTACAACTAGCTGTAGATAGTGGTGGACAGGTATTACCTAATTTAAAGTTTTACAATAGGGCTTGCCATACCCATACAATTTTGAATTGGCTACATTCTGATTTGAAATCCCAGTCCTGCTTTTATTAGTGGGCAGTGATGCTATACTCGTTTCCAATTTGCTTACGAGTAGTAAAGGGACTTAAGTTATGGCCTGATATTAAAAGCAACCCTATCAGATTTAATACTGTTAAAGTATGGCAGGACATTATGAAATGCGCAGGGAGAAGGGGCTTTTTGTCAGGTCTGACACCTTTGACTGGCAATAAATCTTTCTTTCTGGTGTTCAAAAATGGCATGGAAAGGGTATAAAGGCCCGTTCACACCAAGCACAATAATGATAAAGTTCTAAAAATCATTCTCAATGTTAAAGAATAGCAGTGTCCACACCACTACAATAATGGACAGAGAAACAATATCATTGTGAATCATTTTCAGATCATTTTTTTTCCAGCTGATGAAAGATAGTAACATTAATGACAGCCAATCAGAATCTATCCTGCTATCACTCGCTTGAGAATTTAAAGCGGCAGACGCGCTTGAGCTTATAATAAACAGAGATATCGTTCGCTGTTGTGGACCCAAATATATTACCGTTCTCTTTATTGTTATCGTGTTTGGTGTAAACAGGCCTTAAGAGGGGCTGGTGATTTATTTTTAGATGACACTTCAATGTCTTTTAACCGGCTAAAGGATAAATTTGGGCTTGAAAGTGGTAGCTTATGAGGATAACGTTACCTTCAGATTCGTCATTTTATTTACTCCGGTAACCTCAGCCTCCTGGGGAAATGCCTGTGTACTGTGATATAGATGTTTTTTTTTGTTGAAGTTGACTGATACATGACACCTTATTTTAAAAGCTTACCTTCTTTTCTATTCAATGGATCGGTACTGATTACATCTGGCATACTTGGGAGAAAGATCTCAGTACCGAGTAGCGATGACGAATGGTTTGATACAGTTAAATCTATTAAAAGTATATTTACTTACAATAGGCTGGTTGAATATTGCTGAATATAAAATATTGCTATCCAAATGCAAACACTTTATTCACAAACGTGGTCAAACAGCGGCAAACAGCTCAATCCAGGCAAAGGCAAAAGAGTAATTCCAATAAACGTGCAAGGGTCAGGGCAGGCAGCAAACAATCAAAAAACTAGAAAACAGTCTAAGGTCAAAAATGCAAAGAAACCAGGAAAGAACAAGGAGCAAGGGTATGGCTTTGCAATAATCAGCGAGTGGGTGAGGGTGAGGGCTTCTTTTATGCTAGACAGAGGGAAACACAAGACAGAACCAACCAATGAGAACAAGATACATGAAACCAAGGAACCAATGGGGATACATGAAACCAAGGAACCAAAGCTGGCGATCGTGACACTAAGACATTAAATTAGCCCACAAAATTTAAATAAGGTGAATAGTAATCATTCTCCATTATGCAATAAATGCCAGAGTGAAAATGGAACTTTCATGCATTGTTTTTGGTATTGTCCAGTCATCACAAAGGTTTTGGGAGGGGGTAGCAGGGAAAATAGGGGTTATTTTCCAAGTAAACCTTACTAAGTGTAACGAACGGGACTGACAAGGTTGGATCCATTCACAAGCTTTAATGAAACTCGTGGTAAGACAGTCAGAAACCGGCAAACCGTACAACGGAGATGGGCAGAATCAAGGTCGATGGAATCAGGCAGAAATCAGGGCAGGCTGCAAACAATCAAACAATGAATAAACAGTCCTAGATTAAAACACAGGAAAACAAACATGGGAAAGAAGGCTCAGAATGTTACACTGGGAAAACAAGACCTTGTGGTGAGTGGGTGTTTTGCTGTGGCTTATATGTGTGTGTGTTATCAGTAAATGGGTGTGGTAATGAACTGCAGGTGTGTGTGTGAATGAGGTGCAGATGTGAGTGTGATCAGTCCAGTGATGCAGCATGGGAAATGGAGTTTCTGTGGTGAAGATGAAGTACTGGATGGAGTACCCTCTGGAGGGGCTTGTGGGCACTCCAAGCAGGAAATCATGACACTAAGGATCCTGTTTTTTTTTTGCTTGGCTTGCCAGCAAAAGACATTGCCTTATCTGCCAATCAGTTTCTACTGTCCGATAAGCTTTTTCTTGCTAGAAAATGCATCCTTATTGAGTGGTTTCATTCTAGACCCCCTTCACTTTAGCTTGCGTGCTGAAATCAAATGGTATGTGACGTTTCTTCCCGCATGTACACAGCTTTCTAAACTGATCAATTATGTAGTAGTTAATTCTCATGCACAGCTGACAGAAACTGATGACAAGCTTGACAAGAGACCTCACCGAAAGTACTTATGCAAACAAAAAATGTAAACATTCAGCATTTTTTTTTAGATATAACCATAACTATTCTACCTGAAAATAACAAAACAAAATGATGAATTGCAAGTTTAATATACAAGCTCAATTAATGTCTTGCTTTTTTTGTCTTAATGTTTTCAGTTCAATGATATGCCAAAAACACACAGCAGCTTTTGTCTCAGATTAGTGCAAGTACTTATTACGTAAGACTTACATGTGGTTTGAATTTGTTTTCTGCCTTTCTGCTCTCATTAAACTACCACAGATGTCTGTCAATTGTCTATATTTTAATGACATTTTAAAAACAACACTACGCTGTGTTCATTCCCATTTTAAAGCATTTTCAATTGATGAACTGCAGCTACTGCAATGTAGATTTATTAGTACATAAATATACATTTTATCACCTTATGCATGTGTTTAGATCACAAAGGTTAAAATCAGGTGTCTATTGGAAGTGCTTAAAGAATAACACCTGTCGTGTTCAGTAGTTAAAGTTTAATATAAGAGAGTTATTGTGCACTTACAGTCTGTGTGTTTTCACCTTGACTTCTACTCCGCACTGATTTCTTTATGTAAGACAAAAAAACATAATTTGCTATCCTTGACTTTCATTTTCCAAATGACACAAGCAATAGAGATCGTATCTCGCATCCATGGCCTAATTTAAGATTTATAAACACAAAAGTAAAAGTGAACTGAAGTAAAAAACCAGCTAACACTATATCATCAAAACAGTTCTGCTATTAATTTTGCTATGAAACAACAGGAAATGTTTGAGAAATCTTCAACACTTGGACATAGTTAATTTAAAAAAGCTGCATAAAAGCACCATAAATCCCATTTAGTACACACAAAATGCAGTCGCCTTCTCAGTTGCTTAAATAAAAAATTAAATGGCAGTAAATCTGTATTACATTTAATGCCAGCTAGCACTTAAATACTGTATATGATTCATTTCATTTACATGTATTATCATAGCTTCTCCAGCCTACGTGCCGCAGCTATCTGTCTCTAGTCTGTGATTAGTTTTATTGTTGTTGCGTGAATGATTGATGATGAAATCATGAAGCATACCCAGAAAGAGGAGAAGAATATTTAAGGGACCCCCTGTCATTTACAAAATTGATGACCCTAATTAATGGCTTTTCAACAAATCAATCAATCAATCAATCACTTTTATTTATATAGCGCTTTTAACAATACAGATTGTAGCAAAGCACTGAACATTATCAAATAGGAGAACAGAGTGATGGTAATGTAAAATGACGAGGCTTTTATAACCTTTGACACCTGTTACTCCCTGTGACGTCCTGTTCCTGTTTCCGGATTATATGACTGTCATATTCTCACATGTGTCCTTGCGTTCCTGTTTGTTTATGGGGCCCTGTCCATTTGGTGATTCAGGATGTGTTTCAGGGGATCTTTGATTCAGGGGTTCGTGTTTTGAATAAGAGCAAGAATGAATGAGAGAAAATGGTGATAATTTGTTTTGGGATGGTGCAATAAACGCTCAGGGTTGTCTTTAAATAAGGTTTAGGTTCAGTGGTTAAGACATAGAAGACAATCTTCATTCCCCTGTTACAATGACTGCTGTGGCTCCAAAAACTCCTAAATCTGTTAGAAAGATGATGCGTATTTCTCCAACTAGAGGACCTGTTGAAATGAGAGAAGAATTGTTTTCACCTAGGAAAAAACACGACATTGGTTTGATTAAGTTTCTTGAAGAAGATATGAGTGTTGTGAGACGCGATTTCTCCATGTCTGAGGGACGTGTTGGAAGTTATGTGTTTGACAAAGATGTTTAGATGGTGTGGCATGTTTGACCGTTACATCCCTGTAAAGGTTAAATTATTCCACCCTGATCAGGGTGTATCCAAGACATCAGACCGCCTCCTTTCCCCCGCCCACATACTTCAGCCAATTAATGCGACAAACAACGAAACGCTCACAGCATTCACAAACACAATGTCTCAAGATTTTTCTCTGATTTACTACTACAGCCCCATGATGTCTCAAGGTCTCAACCCACCTGCTGCTACAGCAACACCCCTGAGACGTTACCTGCAATGCCTGATGACAACGCTACATCTATGGAGACAGATGATGTGCCACCTATGGAGATTGTGCCAGAGATGGCTGACGATGGCGTCACACCTATGGAGACCGTCCCACCAGCATATGACAACAGTTGGTTAAATAAATACTGCATGGAGCTGGGACATAGTAACTTGACATATCTCGCAACATCGCATGACAGTCCTGAAGACCTGGTTTAAGGATAAATCCACAGTTCAATGCTATGCTGTCAAGAACTCTAAATCTAAAAGGTGAATGGGAGGTCGGATTGATCGAGTTTGACTATCCCATATCATGGTATATATTTCCAGAGGAAGACGCAGCATTTATTGTCACCAACGGCCAAATAGTTTGGAGGACTTTGAGGAAGAAGAATCTGACCACCATACTGTTGGCAATGGGATAAACGTACGTATTAACAGCAGTAGCCAAAGTATATCAAAGTTATGTAACACACTAAATACAGGGTACTATGAGGATATTGTTTTTCTGATTAGAAAAATAAATACAATTTTACCTCCAGGAACAACCCTCGGACATGATCATGTTGAAAACAAAGTCTTTCTAAAAGCACCTCAGGAGATGTCGCTGACCTTTTTTGGGAAGTTAGCTATTATATTGGGGTTAAAGCCCGGGGTAGCTATGGAATCCGCAAAACAACCCAATGAAAACTTAGGTGGAGGGACCGCTACAGTGACATATGCGCCATATCAAGCTGACATAAACAGTGGATTGTACACACTGTATATATACACAGATATCATAGAATACTAATCAGTCGGCGATTCGGACGTGCCACTTCTGAGATGTGTACATATAGACGGGGAAAATAATAAGATCGTCGGTGTTAGATATGATAAGGCACATTACGTACCGGTCAATAAAGCATCCATTACAAATTAACCATTGAGGTAAAAGATAATCAGAATCAAAACGTACGTTTCACTTACAGGAAGGTGAGTGCTCCCACATGGAAAGAACCTAAATGAGGATATATGCGCATATATGAAACCTATATGCAGTATATATGCACATATATGATA
>JAUMHE010000061.1:17778713-17790002 GCA_032359235.1 Enteromius mattozi
AAAAAGCTCTCTTAAACATTTGCTCATTCTGTGTATTTGTATCTTTAAAATAGGGTAACTTTGTCACAAAAGCTTACTGCACAAAGAGTAATGATTTCAAATTTGAATTTACAAAAAAAAAAGTAATAAAGTAATAAAATGATAAAACAAATGGCTTTAGTTTAGTTAACCTGACAACAGCAGTGATTTAACTTAAGAGCCATTTATATTGTTTTAGATAAATGAAATACCAGACGGCTTTGACCTAATGTCTGTACAATGCAGTTAGACAGATTAGGATATTTATATGTACAAATCATACAAATATCCCATTCTAAAACATTTCTAGCATATTTGCATTGTAAAGAAATGAAAGTTTGATTGAAAGACTTTCTGGTGCATTTCACTTACAGCCAATACAATTTCCAGTAGCATTTCCATACGGCAGGCATTGATCTGTTTGGTTGATAACGTTTTACAAAGTTTAATACTGGATTAAAGAGAAACAATTTCTATTTTAAAGCACAGATACATGGTGACTGCACACAGTCTGAGCGCACACAAGCAATACAGGAGTGAGAGGACAGTTTGTGTGTGTTAGGCCTATTTGAGACCTCTCAGACAGTTTTCTGCCATTACAGGACTTTATTCTCATGTTACAATAAAGAGCTAGCCACATTTGCACGGGAATGATTACATGTGTGCGGAATACCTGCAATCCCGTGTGGACATTCAGATTACAGTAACATAATTCGTTACCTCCACCACTGCTGGAAACACAGGGTATAAACTAGATAACAATGGAGTAAACTAGATAATTAAACACGACTGGACACTAATAATTACAACTAGGACAGGAACAGTAAGAAAACCAAATATGGGCATGACAAGACACAAGGGAGAAACACAAGACAGGAACACAGTGGTATTAGTGCATTAACTAAACACCCTGAAAATGACCTTTAAAAGCTTCTTTACAAAAGATGACATCTCAAAAATATGTTTGAAGCATCAATAATCAAACCAGCACTTTGAAGAAGCCGACATGGGAAGTTTGGTTCATTATTTTGTTATTTATTTCTGTATTCTAGGCCATCATAAAGAGAGGCTGTACAAACACGGTCCTTACAGAACTTTATACAAGCGAACCACATATGAAAGACCAGGAACAAAGTGAAAGAATAAAGAAACTTGAAAGAAATAAAAAGGTAAACAAAACAATTTAGTGTTTCCTTCACTTTCATTCGATAACAACATCACTTTGTCCTCATTTACATTATAACGAGCTTAAACAAGCAGCAATCCTCCACCAAAGACTCAGAACAAGACACAAGATGCAAATGAGAGCAGAAGAAGTTCATGCCGTTTATGTACATTCAGGTGCTGCTTAATTAAAAATATAGATTCATATGATAATCATATTGGTCAAAGACGACTGATTTTGATCATAGCAGGACACGACAGACGCTCAGCAGTCAGTCAGACGTGATGTGTGTGTTTGTATATGTGCATATATCGACACACACTGGACATTAAATCAACATTAAACATGAAAAGTTAACAAATACGCATACAAACACCAACAAAACTAGCAATGCATCAGTGGATGTCTCCACTCTCCTTCTGGTTTCGTATGCTTGTTTTATATGTATGGCTGAAACAGCGCTCTCTGCTGGTAGAAGAATGCATTGCAACAGTTACTTTATATTCAAATGACACCTGAGCAGAGAATGGCTTTCCGACTTCATGTTCACCTAAAATCGCACATGACTGTTCAGCATCATGCTCTCTGGATATACAGCGCTGTATCGATAAGGTGGACTATATTATAAGTACAACAGAAGATTTCAGCCGTGAAATCAACACTGGAGGTTCACGGATTGAGTGAATCTCGCAAAACACACCCAGGTTATGATTTCACACCAAAATCAACAAAAAAATATTTTTAGTTAAAGGTTTTTTTTTATTACAGCAATGGGATATAAAACATGTGCTTAATTGTTATCAATGCCAATATAAAAAAAGTAAAGATATTCAAGATATTTTTAGGACAATTAATAATAACAATAATAATAATGCATTTTTATTTAGATTTTCTCCAACTTAAAGTGCCATTAAATCATAAATAATAGTCCTAAAATGGGCTTTAATATCTAAAAAAATTATAAATCATAGTAGTAGTCATTTTTTGTTTTTTTACAAAATGCCAATTTCAATCAGTTATCGTGTTACAGTATTATTTATTTATTTATTGTCAGTCTAGTACATTGAACAGAATATAAAGAGCATAAACTTATGGGACTTGCAAAATAAATGCATGCATTTGGATAATATGCACAATTGTCATGAAAAAACAAACAAACAAACAAACAAACAAAAAAAAATATATATATATATATATATTTAACAGTCCTAAAAATGTTTTTTAGTTTGACTTTGGAGTGAAATGTGACTTGGACACACTTTCTTGCGATATTCACCCAAATGACTTCACAAGGTTCATAAACAGACATTTTTTTTTTTATCCCTCTTGTATTCCTATCTGCCCTTTAAACTGACTGTAACGCTGTAAGATACGTCCGCTTTGACTCGAGACTGCTCAGAGAGTTTGAGCAAATGTTATTTTACACCATATTTACTCATTGAAACATCACGTGATTATCGAAAGGATCCATGAAAGAGAAACCAATGCTTGAGATTGAAATGCGATGCCAGAATCTCATCACCATGGTGAAAAACATGGTACATTCAACGGTTTCAAGCACCCAACTCATGGTGTCACAGGAAGCCGCGTGCCGTGTAATTAAACATCCACATATGCGTTGATCACACAAACAGGCCTATGCTGAATATTGCATGTGGCAGTTTTTGATTTTGACAAACCACATTCATTATAAGATTTAAAACATTCCTTAAATAGGTGATATATTTTTGCGCATATACACACTCTCTCTCTCATCGATTACATAAGAAAGCAATAAGGGGAAGTGCGTCTTAAACACTGACTAACTGCGTTTAACAGGAGAAAGATGACATTCAGTGTGCTGCGTGGGTAACAGGTCCGTTTGACTCATGAACTACACACTGCCAGCCTCCTACCGACTTCAGCTTCTGTTGAACCAAACAAACACGATAGATTGTCACTAGTCAGCCATGCCGTACACAGCAGACAACATTCAGCCAAGAGAATAATGCAGAAAGACAAGGACGAGAAGCTAAAATAGAGCATATTCAAGAAATGAACTATACAGACAAAGATACGCGTCTCAGTTTGCTTCACTGCAGAAATCATTCTCTCATGTTGTTTTTTTTGCCTTGTTTCATTTATTAAAATACATAAACATCCCTAAAATGTGCTTTTGCATATTCTGCTGACAGAGAAAACGTATTTTTGCAATTCCCCGTTTTAGGCATAAATCTAACAGTTTAGTGCGGTGTCTGCCTAAAAACTGGAAAAAATACAATTCACCTGTTTGTAGAGAATATGTCTTCAATTAAGTTGATTTTTCTTAACTTATCCACATTTTTTCCCCTTTTTAAGCATGTATATAACAGTTTAGTGAGGTTTCTGCTTAAAAACTAAAAACAAATGCTAATAAACTTAATTCAAGATTTCTTACATTTTTTTCCCTCATTTCGATTTTCATGAAAAATATACTTTTACATTTTCAGAGAATAGATCTTTCTTTCTTGTTTTAAGCACAAATTTAACCAAATTTAAAGAGGTCTGTGCTTGAAAAACTAGAGAAAATATTTTCAGTTGGGTGAGAAAAACTTAATTCAAGATATAATATGCACAATTTATTTCTCAACTAAATAGATCAAAATTTTATTGTCTCTAAAACATCTAAATAATCTCAAAATGTACATTTGCATATTGAAACTTGTTTTTATTAACACATCTTGAGTTCAGTTTATTTTAACTCTATTTTTTTTTTTTTTCGATTTAAAGCAGGAATCTAACAAAAATGGTTGAGATTTCTGCTTAAAAACAAGAAACTATTTTAATGATGTGAGAAAAACTTCTAGATTGTTTCTCAACTAAATTGATGTTTTAATTTTCAGCAAAAACATCTTTTAAAATGTACTTTTGCACACTAAAACTTGTTTTCAGAGAATATATCTTGAATTAAATGTATTTGCAAATGTTGTTTTCCTATTTTAAGCATACATCTAATAAAATGTGGTCAGGTTTATGTTTAAAAATCTGTAAATAAGGTAAGAAAACACCAAATTTGTTTCTTAAATAAATGCATCTCATTTTAAGCATGTTTATTTATTTTTTTCAGAAAAAAGACAAAATACTGATTGAGAAAATGAGTTTTGCAGCGTAAAAATACTTAGTGTTCAGTGCAAAAGATGTTTTAGGGCAAAACAGGGTTTTGCGGAGCAAAAGGATGGTGTATTTAGTGAATATGATGTCCCTGTGCATTATTGTACAAGTACAGATCGCTAATGCTGAGATCAACATGAAGAAATAACTAGTTGCATACGGGCTAGTCAGTTTTCTGCTCATCTACTGCTCATAAACCAAATGAGACGCCCTCATGACACACAACAAGCATTGTGTGAAAATACACAGATCCCAGATGCCACTTTGTTGAGCATTCTCTGACCGTTTTGAGCAGAACTGGCCAATTTTAATATGCATTGTAAACAAACGAGTTATTTCTAGAAATGCAGAAACTAAAGGCTTTCCAACACGATCATATCTTAAAGGTTCAAAGACGTTTAGGCCCAGATTTGACATGGTAGTGTGCGATGAAATGGCTTCGGGCGAGAAGTCGCAGAAGAAACCGAGAACTAGAAGGCAAAGGAAGGTTACGCGTTTCATATTTACGTTCCTCCGAGTCCCAATCACGCTCTCCCATCCATATCCCATAGCACCTTGTTTTGTGACATCACCCAGCCATCAGCCAATCAGAGAGTCAGACTCAGTCGGAATCAACACCCCTTCCTGATGGCACACAGAGCAGGAGGGCGCACACAGGAAAGAGAGACACCTCACTTCCTCTCCAGCACAGCGAGCTTCCTGTGGGTGGTGGCGGAGGCTTCACTTGCGGACGGCCTGCCGGTAGCTGTGTCTCTGGCCCTGGCCGCGGGAGCAGCTGTTGTTTCCGGGTGGTTCTTGTGCGCCGGCGGTGGTGCTTTGGCTCGCTCCGTCTCTGGTGCTGCAGGTCATGCTGCTGTCCTGAAGCGTGGGGCTGGACTGAGCTCTCTGGAGCGCACCTTCCTCCAGGAGCATAGCCTCGAACACTGACAGGTCATCATCTCCGCAGCGCTGCTTCGCCCGCAGGAGCATGCTGTATGTCTCATAACGCGTTTTCTATGAGAGAGGAACGATTTATTAAAGGGTTAGTTCAACCAAAAATGAAAATTGTCCTGTCTTTTACTCACTTTTGAAGCATCCTACTCTCTTAGAAAAAAAGCGTACAAAAGCTGTCACTGGGGCAGTATGTTTTTAAAAGGTACATGTTTGTACCTAGAGGATCCATTTTGGTACCTTAAAGGTACATTTAAGTACTTAAAGTGTACATATTTGAACCTAATAGGTACAAAAGTATACCTTTTGAAAAGGTACCGCCCCAGTGACAGCTTTTGTACCTTTATTTCTGAGAGTATAGGTGTATGTGTCTTTCTTCTTTCAGATGAATCCAATTGGAGATGTATTAAAAATTGTCCAGACCCCTCTAAGCCTTTGAATGGGCTTAAACGAATACGCACACGTTATTTCATGTCTCCCAGTGAGTAAAAAACAACTTGATGAAAATGCATTTAATCCGAAATGAGTTTGTTTATTTATCATATTTGGAGAAAAGCAAAGGATTGCTCAGCGATGGATGTTTTGCAGTGAATGGGTGCTGTCAGAATGAGAGTCGAAACAGCAGATAAAAACATGACAATAATCCACAGCACTCCAGCAATTAAAGTGCCTCTATAATGGATAATGAAGGGTTTATATTTTGGTTTTGGGAGTCCCATACAACAGGTTGACATACATGCTAATTTTCTTATAATATGCATTTTTATTTTTATTTTATTGGTTCAATGACTCCCAAACAATTCGTAAAATAATTCATTGTTCGAAACTCCTCCGGTGATTGGTCAATTTCATTTAAAGAAGTGTTTGTAAGCTTTTAACACACCAAAAGCGGCACCTAGTGGTGAAGAAATATTTAGCATTTTCATTCATACCAATGCAAAGTGGGCGGCACAGACACATGGCTTTCACTTCATGAGACATTAACTGATGGACTGGAGTGGTGTGGATAACTTATGAATTATTGTGATGTTTTTATCAGCTGTTTGGACTCTCATTCTGACGGCACCCATTCACTAGAGAGCATCTATTGGTGAACAAGTCATGGAATAAATAATTTCCCCAAATCTGACAAAGAAACAAACTCATCTTCATCTTGAATGTCAATGTAGAATTGATCAAAAGAGAAATTATGCTGAAAATTCAGGTTTGATACATTTAAATAGAAAATAGTTGTAAATGAAGTCCAAAAATAGTTAAATTGTAACAATATGTCACAATATTAATGTTTTTACTGTATTTGTGATCAGATATATGATGACCTTGGTGAGCAGAAGAGGCTTCTTTCAAAAACATTACAAAATGGTACCAACCTAAACTTTTGAAGGATAGTGCATATATTTACCTCAAACTCTAGATACTCCTCTCTCATTCGGTACTCCTCAAGTTCACGACCTTTCACCTTTCTGTCAGGTGGGTAAGAGCGCAGTTGTGCGAGCTCAGTGGAGATGGAGCGAAATCGAGTTTCATGAGCCTGTACTTGCTCCTCCTACACACACACACACACTTTATAACACTGCAGTTTATATAAACAGATACAAGCACACATACAGTACATGCACAGTCACTCTTATGAAACATAAGCTCTCTACTGCCTACGGAGACAGGTGTCTTTTAAGGAAGCATCCTAACTGAAAACAATAGCCTACGTGATGCATGTCATGCAAACGGGCATCATGTAAATAGGTAAAATAATTATTAATAGTTATGAACTATTATTATTATTAACTACTTTATTAGTTAAATAGACATCAAAAGATAAACAATAGTTCTACAGCATTTATTGATCTTAGTTAAGGTTAACTAATGCTGACAAATTAAGCTTTACTATATAGTGTTTTTATTATTAATGTGCATTGCTACGAACTTCATTTGGACAACTTTAAAAGAAATTTTCTCAATATTTAGATTTTTTTTGCATCCTTAGATTTCAGATTTTCAAATAGTTGTATCTCAGCCAAATATTGTCCTCTCCTAAAAAAAATCATACATGAAGCTTATTTATTCAGTTTTCAGATGATGTATAAATCTCACTTTGGAAAAATCAACACTTATGAATGATTTTGTGGTCCAGGGTCACATATATTATATTAATCACATTATTTATAGGACTTTATTTGAGTTTTTAAGTATATAGACTTATAAAGATAACATATTTGTGAAAATGTTATGCTAATCAGCAGATTTGACCTGTGACAGCTTGGAGGCGGAGCCTGGCAGCAGCGGTCGACTGAATTTCTTCTGTGAGCCAATGGCAGCAGGGAGGGGCGGGGCTGAAAACATGGCCGCCACCGTGTTGATGCGTGTGATCCAAGACTGCATTTGTTCAGCATTCCTACACACACAAATCAAATCCATATAATTAATAATAGAAAACATCAGAAACAAGTACCAGACTGCAACAGACAGGCTCTAGAATTAAAAATCTTTTCTTTTCTTCATTCTTAGCAATACTGTATAAACTTTTAGAGACAGATGTACAATGAGCTCTGGGGTTGGATCAGATCAGACCTCTGTGTTGAGCGCTGGTTGTTGTCAGACAAAAATCTCCCTGGATCATTTTAATTAATGGCAAAATTAATGTTTGGAAATACTACAGCAAAAGATTTTTTAGCTGCTGAAAATACTAATGCTACTGAAATACTAATACTAATGCCACAGCTGAAAACAATGAAAATTGACAGTGTGATGGACATTCTTTATTACTACATATCTCCCTAGAAGAGTTACACCAATCTGGGAAGTCAATAGATCGCAGTGAAACAGCAGATGAAGTGTTTTTGTATGTAGACATGCAAACACACACACACACAAAATTTTCCAGCACAAGCAATGAGATCTGAAACTGGGGCAAACTTCAACTAGAGCAGAGCGAGTTCTCCTGGGGAACGGGAATGTGTGTGAACACACACACACACACACACACACACACACACACAAAAGAAAGAAAGACAGCCGATGGGACTGCATGAGTGTTTCGTCATAAACTGGACAGGAAAGACATCACATGCTGAGCCTCATGCTGTACAGATTTTTTATACAGTCATTTATTCCAGTTAAAGCTTAGTATTTTTGTTTTTGTTTAGAAACATATGCGCATGTGGTTAGCAAGCAATTTTCACAAATGTGTGGCAGAATTGTCTATATGAATACTCCGTTATCTACTAAGATAATTTTGCAATGCTGTCAGGTTATTATAATTAACTTAAACCATAAAAACTATTTTGCTCCTTAAAATAAAATATCCTTTAAAATACATAAATTAAAATATTAAACACTTAAAAAAAACACTATAAACACTATAAAAACTTTTTTTATTTAGTTGCTAAGTTGCTAGTTGCTTTTCATTCAGCTGATGTATTAAAATAACAAACTAAAAAAAATAAATAAATAAAATTATATAGACGTAAAAAACACACAGGAAGAATTTATAAAAAAAAAGTAACTAAATGTAAAATGAACTGAAAAAATAACTATGTAACATACATTTTTTACATAAAAAAGTTAAATTGATAATACAATTAAATAACTAAAACTTAAATAAAAGGAAAATTAACTGAATTATAAAAAATGAAAACTATATAGACAAAAAATTATGAACAATAAATGATAAAAATCTTACTAGAAAATCACAAACTTTACCCTAAATTAAAATGAAAACACAAAATCTAAAAAATTAAGATTAAACAATTATGATAAAACAATTTTACAATGTATTTCCATTTCTGTAGATGAGGAGGTTGGAGGGAAGGCCAATGCAAAATAAGCTTAATGGCATCAAATAAAAATGGAAAATTGTTCTATAATAAGTTGAATTATTATATTCTGATGGCTGTGGCATGTTTTGGGTGTGTGTGAACTCACGGGGCCTGAAAGAGGTAGACTCTCCAGTCAGCGGTCCGGAGGTAAAACACGTTTGGCCGTTTGCTGTAGTCTGTGGCTCTGATGGCCAGGGAATGATGAATAGACACTGCATTCTTCAAATCCTCATCCGATAGCTGTTTATCTGGCCGATACTCACCCTAGAAACACAATTATCCAGGTTTTACTCTAAAATAATAAATATATATATACTAATATATAATTAAATTATTAAAATACAGCATAGATGCATAAATACAGCATGCGATACAAGTTATTCTTCCGTGTGAAATATGCCTTACAGTAAAAAACCTCAAAAAACACCAAAATCAAAAGCGCCTTGAAAACATAGCGAGCAACAATAAACAAATAAATCAACGGTGAAGTAAATGAATGCCTCCTGACATTTTGCAATCGATAAATAAGAAAGGAAACAAACTGAAAAGTAGCTCTGAAAAGAAGGAAGGATTAAGGAAGGGAGACAGAAAGAAAGAAAGAAAAAGGCTCACCTTCTGCAGGTAAAGGATGAGTCCCTTAAGAACAGCATAAAATGTTTTCCATCCTCTTTTTCCACGAGGTGCTGCATAACCATAAAAAAAGCACAAAATATGCAGACAGCCTTTTATTATGCAGGAAAATAGTTTAGATATATCAATACATCCGTCTAGACTAATTAACTGTCATTGGTAGACAATTTTTGCACCTCTTTGTAAATGATATTACTTGCATTTTGTGACACTGTATGATTTGTTCAACAACATCAAACTATATACAGTGCCCGCCACTAAAATTGGCACCCTTGGTAAATCTGAGCAAAGGTGGCTGTGAAAATAAAAATCTGCATTGTTTATCCTTTTGATCTTTCATTCAAAAAATTCACAAAATTCTAACCTTTCATTGAAGTAAATCAATTGAAATGGGGAGAAAATCTCATTGTGAAATAAATGTTTTTCTCCAATACTTGCAATACTGCATCTCAGCCAAATATTGTTCTAATAAACCATACATCAATGAAAAGCTTATTTATTGAGGCTTTCAGATAAATCATACATTTTAGTTTCCAAAAATGGACCCTTATGTTTGGTTTTGTGGTCCAGGGTGACTTATATCAAAATCAGATTTCATGTGCAAGGGTCCAGATGGCAGACATACTGGATCTAGATTATTATAACATCTCCAAACTAAATTTTGATGACTGTGGCAAAACTGAAGTGGAAATATATATATAAGAAGTAAAAGACACTTCCTTAAAAGACAAAAAAAAAAGTTCTGCTAAAATCTGAATTTGTCCATTAGATTATGGATGTGGAAAGTGCTGGATCACTCACTTCTCTTCCCGTCACAGTCAGCATGAACCTTCCTCACGAGGAAGCCGGTTTTGTAGAGCAGCGCTCCAGACGGAGGAAGGAAAGCACCGGCCGTCTGCTTCACTCCTCTGGAGTTCGACTCTCCTCGCTGCTCGCCCAGCTCCGAGAACGACTTACGCAACTCTTCTTCATCGCTGAGGGAGCAGAACACAATGAACCAAAAATAATAATCAAGAGGAAGTGCATAAAAGAGGGATATGAAAAAAAGTGATACGATATAAAATTTACTAAGAAACCCAAAGTAATAAATAGAAAGACTCAAATAGTATTTTCCTTGTAAATCCTAATGTTTTATTTACTTAAAGTGTCTACTGGGTCTGTTTCAATTATCAACACTAAATATTATTGCCTAATTAATTCTGTATTGTTGGAGTCCTCAAATCATGCAGCTTTTTGAGAATTCAAATTCTGAAACAATTCCTTTGAAACTGTTCCTTTTCTAGATAATCTGAGCAAAAGCTAAAACTCATGCTGCTTTGACAGCCCTGCTTTTGCATATCTAGTGCTCTCTATGCTGAAAAAAAATAAAATATTATATTCTTTTTTAAATCTAAAGATTTGAATTGACACTTTATTTTAACTAAAAGAAACCTTATTAAAAATTAAAAAATAGCTTTCATTAAAACTAAAGTTCTAACTGAATTTAAAAATTAAATACATAAAATTGTATCTCACACACACACACGTTGGTTTTTGTGATTTATGGGGTCTCTCCATAGGTGTACTGGTGTTTATACTGTACAGACTGTATGTGGTATTGTC
>JAUMHE010000061.1:17790102-17804616 GCA_032359235.1 Enteromius mattozi
GGACACTGAAAATGTCCTCATAAAACACCTACATATTGTAATACCTATGTCATACCCATGTCATTATACACATTTGTATCCTCATAAACCACATAAACATGCACACACACACACACATTAAAAATTAATAATAAAAATAATTAAAACAAAGTTGCAAATAATTAAAATACAACTACAATAGCAGGCCACATTAAGAATACTAAAAATAGATGTAAATAAGTACGAATCAGTGTTATTTTATTATAACTGAGATACTGTATATAGCTATAATGTTTGATATTTTCAATTAGTTTTTAATTTTAGTTGTAGCTGTAGTTATTTGTATTTTTTTTTATCATTCTATCATTTTTATATGTCGATACAGTGTTTATTATTATAATTGGGTCATTCCTGTTATACAGTGACTTTTCTGTCTCTATGATTTACATAGTTATATTTTCTCTAAAATAATAACATATTTATATGAAATTGCTGAAAGTATTTATAGTAGGTCTAATTTATATGCGTTAAATTTGATCATGTCCTCAGTGCAAAGTAATCAACTTCCACTAGAAAAAAAACTTCCTCTACTCATATATATATATATATATATATATATAATAAATATATATATTTACAGACTGTGGAATGTAAAACTAATAGGGTGGAAATTCTAATAGAGCTCGGCCAGTATGTGTTCTGTATATTTAAACATGTCACTATTTTGGTAGAATTCTAAAAACATGAAAAACATCCAAAAATGTTGAAGCCAAAATGTTACCAGATACCAGGAATGACCCAATTATTTTATATATTTTTTTCAGTTTTAGTTCTTTTGGTACACTTATCAGTGTAAGGGGTCTGTTCCAATAACTAACACTAAATACAATTGCATAATTCATCCTGTACTGCTGATATTACAGACAAGAATGGCTCCTCAAATCATGTAGCTTGATGAGAATCCTGAAACGGTGCATTGGCTTTACTTTTCCTTTTCTAGATTTTTTGACCAAAAACTGCTTGAAAGCATAGCTATAGCCGTGAGTGGAGTAAGCCGCAGTAAGTGTGTGGAGAAATCCAGTGAGCATAAAGGCTCCAGGACTTTGGATTCAGCCTCGCTGTGATATTTCGGGGCCAGCATGTCCCATAGAGTGAATAAAAGTCTTTTTCCTGACAGTTTTCCCTCTCCACTGCACTCCCGCCGATCATAACCCCCCGAGTGCGGCAGACGCTATCGATCGAGTGCGTGTTGAAGTAAAGTGCTCTTCCCAGCGGGTTTCTCTCTCACATCTGCCACCGCAGAAATCAAATCAAAGACTGGATCGCACAGGCCAAACTATCACGGCATGCCACTGCGAGACGACCGCAGGTTAAATGGATAGGTGTTTCAAAGCCGTCATACTGTGAAAAATCAAATTCTCCTTGTATTTTTGGAAACTGAAGCGTTCGATGTGCTATTTAGACTTGCTTTAACGTCACTTTCCCAACCATGAGCACATTCAAGTCAACTGCAGATGGAAAAAAAATCAGGTTCCACTCTACTTTTTTGGTTAAACATCTCTTTTCATTTGGAAATTATGAAAGCAAATTGCGCTACAAATGCCACTTCATGTTGATTTGAATATATGACAGCAAGCATTTACATATCAAGGCATATTTAGCATGCTGCATCATGATGAATGACAGTGATGAATGAGCCAAATCAAAACAGGCCATTTATATCTAGAAGTCTTAAAGGAACAGTTGCAAAAAAAGGTGGAAATTGAATAATACAAATGCTTTTAGTGCAAGAAACTTTTACTAACATTACTAATACATTTAAAAGCAGTGTGATTACCGTTCATTGGTACTAAAACTCAAACTTTTAAAACATTTTTGTTGTTTGAAATTAATTGAATAAATAAAAGAATATATAACATAAAACTTTAATTTTAGTTCTACATTTTATTTCACTAAAATGGAAATAATTAACATCATTAAAAATTATGCATTTTAATTTACTAAAATTGATAAAAAAAATTAAAATAAAATGAAAACACATTTAAAAAAAAGAAAACGAAAAACTAAATTACAAATAAAGTGAACTCAAAATATTAATAGAACTATAATTGTATATTAACGACTTAACTACTAACAAATTAACTACTTCAAAACAAAAAAAAAAAGAAAAACTAAAAATGAATCATGTGGATAGTATTTTTTATATATATATATATATATATATATATACACACACACTATCAATTACTACTTCTTTTAATAGTTAATTTAAATTGTAATTAAAATCTTAGTCTTTTTTGCATGTTTTTATCATTTTGTAATTCTGTTTTTAAGTTTCAGTTTTTAGGACATTAAGTTAAACTATGAAAATGAGAAATGCTGCCTTGGCAACTAGCTGACGTTTTTAAATTTTATTTTATATCAGTTGAAGTTTATTTTATTTCAAGTCATTTTTATGCCTTTAATTTTAGTTAACTAAAATCACCTTGGCACGCATGTACTCAGAAAGTGTCTGTTAGGAGCTCTTTGAATCAGGAGTGTGGATGTGTGAATGTTCCTGTCTTTCTCGGCTGTTTTATGAGGTCTCTCGCCACATTCTGTACACTCGGAGGTGTAATATTTCTCCTCAACACACACATCGATTGTCTGAGGTCACTGAAGAGACCCCTTTAATGGTGCCTTTCTCAGAGAAAGGACACACATCACACTGCCGTCCCGTCCGCGTGATGTTTCTCAGGGGAGAGATGCTCAAAGAGTCCCTGCAAAGAAGCCAACTAAATCACGAGACCCAAAAACCTTCAGATCACCTCCACAAACCAGCAGCTTTCAGCCGCCATTAGCACACAAACAGTTTCATCCTCAAAACCACGACACTACAAAATACACAATATAATCGTTCTAAATAATGCTGCTGATGAACCCTTTCAACATTCAATTCTATGAGCCAATGAAGGATTTTTTTACTTCAATTCTTACTAATTTCTTAATTTACTAATTCTTACTTACCTGAAGCTTTTTTGAATTTATAATTTTTAGAAGACATAAAGCTCTATTGTTTTAAATTTGCAGAACTATTTCATGAGGTTTTTTTTTTCTTTTTTAAACAACAAACATACTTTAACTTTAATAAAAATAAAAATAAAAATAGTATATTAAAAAAATAAATCAAAACTATAATAGGATATTATTATGGTGGTGATATTCAGTCCAGTTTTTTCTTAAATAAAGTCTAAATAAAGTCTACATATCTTAATCTATTCCAATTCTGAATCTCTTAGATGTCAGAATGGCCTTCTTGATGCAATTTCTGATATTATCACTGAATGATCACATGACAACACTGCGTTCATAAACAGCATTCAGATGACACAAGAAGAAACAAACGATTTGAAAAGCAGCCTGATTATGTGTGCGCTGCTCTAAAATGGGTGAAAAACATCGCTCAATCACTCTCACACTGAGCATGTGCGCAAAACTTCAAGCCTGTTGCCTGGTAACTGTCAGCACAAAACGGAAGGAAGAGAGAGAGAGAGAGTGAGTGAGAGAGAGAGAGAGAGAGAGAGAGAGAGAGAGAGAGAGAGAGAGAGAGGGAGAGAGAGAGAGAGAGAAATGGTCGGAGGACTGATGGAGAAAAAAAACAAAACAAAACACAACCTTAAGAATAAATTTAGCCAGAGCTATTACAGCAGGACTGATGGTGCTCGTGAGACGCCCGCAGACGAAACACACAGAGACTAATGACACTAATCACACAACACAGCGCTGGAAGATGACATGACAAATCTGGATAATTTATGCTTTTCATTATGTATTGATTTCATTATTTCAACCAAATAACCATTTGCAGCTAATTAGAATCAAAATGTTCAATTCACAGAGTGAAGCATAATACAAACACAACTTAGTAACAACTGAAATGAAGACGAATATTTATTAACATCAGAAAGAGTATAAGAGGGATCAAATTAGAATTTATATCTATTTATTTTATTCTCTTTATTTTGATAGTTTGGGGTCAGTACATTTTTTTTTTTTATTTTGTAAATCAATACATTTATTCAACAAAGATGCATTAAATTGATCAAACATGGCAATAAAGTCCATTTAAATGCTTTACAAGTTTCCGGTTTCAACTAAATGGTGTTTGTTTGAACTTTATATCCAAACAGTGCTGCATAAAAAAAAACAAGGTTTTAACAAAAATATTGCGGCACAACTGTTTTCAACATTAATAATAATCAGAAATGTTTCTTGAGCAGTAAATCAGTGTATTAGAATGATTTCTGAAGGATCATGTGACACTGAAGACTGAAGGAATGATGCTAAAAACTCAGCTGTGCATCACAGAAATAAATTGCATTTAACAATGTATTAAAATGTTCCCAATTAAATTGTAATACTATTTCACAATATTAGTTTTTACCATTTATTTTTGATTGAATAAATGCAACGTCAATGAGAGAAAATTCATTGTAAAAACATCTTTCAGGGCCCATGCGGTTCTACGGTAGAGCAGGACATGTATAATACAATATACATTCAACATGTGACTAATGATTTAATACTGTACCATTTTAAAATTGGAACAATTGTAATTGGAACACTAATTGTAACACTAGTCACAAACAGTTATATTGTAACATTTGAAAAGTGTCACGTCTTCAAGAACAATTCTAGAAGTGTTGTAAACAAATCTTTGAAAATTTAACTCTTAAGAGACTTAAATACTTGTATTCTTCTAACACTAGCATTCTTTATTCTTTTTTCTATTCTATCTACTTTTTATTTTTAATTTAAAATGACCCTCTAACACTAAAGCGTTCCCTATTATTTTTCTATTCTCTCTACTTGTTTTCTTTTTATTTATTATTCTTACTAAGTGTATATTGTGTTTGGCTAACCAAGACTTGCTCTTTTATTGATTTTTATTGCTTCTATTGTCCTCATTTGTAAGTCGCTTTGGATAAAAGCATCTGCTAAACGACTAAATGTAATGTAAATGTAAAAGATCTCCGCTGTAGCGTTCTCAATGTCACAAATTACAAATGAATAGAAATGACAAAACATGATACAGGATATGTGATGGTCAAATATATTCAATACTGGATCTATCTCTAGATAGACAGAAACAGAGAGTTGAAGCTGAGGAAGGGAAGAGACAGCAGGGTGAAACATGTAATCAGGAAAGGGCAGAATGATTCGATTCAGAGAGCAGCATGCTGGGAAAACAGAGCGCCTGTTGAGGACAGAACGATTCTTATGTATAGACAGATCATATGTACGCCGACACACACACACACAGCAGCTCTCTAACACACTGTAACTCTCATTCTCTCACAATGCAGATGTCCATCTCTCTGTTTTTTTTAAATTGTATTCTTACAGGAAGTGATCTCAGCAGCAGCAGCAGCATTTGTATGCGTCTACTGTCTTTTGTTCCATGTTTTTTTTTTTCTTTAAATGGCTCAATTCCTGCACCTTCATCAATACAGCTCTTTCCTTTCCTCTAGAACCAGTCTCTCTGTCCCAGCCTCTCTCTCTCTCTCTCTATAAGACGTGGTCTGACTTGATTATTGATCATTATGTGACATTGTGATGAATGCAGTGCATGAGATTGTTGTGTGGGTAATAGAGGTTCATTAAGACTCCTGGCTGACGAACAGCAGGGCTTATTCACGCAAGGAACACAGATTTTAACTTGCTCTGCCAAAATTTAAAAAAAAAAAAAAAAAAAAAAAAATTAATGTTTGATATGTGGAAGGTTTTTCTCATATTTTTCATTGAACCAAGTTGTTATAAGCAAAACATAACTATAAAAATTATGAGCACTACTGTTCAACAGTTTGTTTTTATTCAATTAATAAAGGATGCATTCAACTGATCAAAAGTGACAGTAAAATCATTTATTATGTTACAAAAAAATTCTATTCCAAATTAATGCTGTTATTTGGAACTTCTATTCATCAAACAATCTTGAAAAATAAACATAGATAATCATCAGAAATGTTTTTTGAGCAGCATATTAGAATGATTTCTGAAGGATCATGTGACACTGAAGACTGGAGTGATGATGCTGAAAAAAATTCAGCTGCGCATCACAGAGATAAATTCTATTTTAAATTATATTCAAACAGAAAAGGCGCTTTTAAATGGTAATTATATTTAACATTTTTATTTTATCAAATAAATGCAGCCTTGGTGAGCAGAAGAGACTTTCCATCAAAAACACAGAATCTTACCAACTCCAAACTTCTGAATGGTAAATGCATATGTGATCAATATGACTTTTTACTACGGTAGGTTGAATAAAATTGCACTTATATGAAAAACCTTAAATTTACATTACATAAAAATATCTCACTGCTCAAACTCATGATTGACCAACTGAGAAAGAAGAAGCTGGTAGCTCAAACATGCTTTTTGGTAGCAAAGAAGCCATCCAATGCAACACATACAGATTTGTTAATGTTTTAAAACTTATCAAATGCATGCAAGTCATTTTCCATAATTTTGAAAAAACTTCTGCGTACGTCAGCTGGCTAGACGACGCTACCTCGGTGGCTCATTGAAATCAGCAGAATTCACATCCTAATGTTGCAACAGAAACATAAGAGCACATGTACAAGATCTCAGATCTAAGTTTGAGCAGCTCAATACGGACGGGCCGGTGTTTCTCAGCTGTGCTCTTGTTCAAGAGCTCAGGGAGGGACAGATGAGGCTATTTTGGGAGCTGCAGTAGGAGTCTGTGGGTTCACCTTTGCTCAGGATGCGAGCGGGACCCTTTAAAGAGCGCTGTGTGTGTGTGTGTGGGCGCGTGGATGAGTGTTGAACATGAGAACGAGGTTAGGGCTTCGCGAGAGAGAGAGAGAGAGGGGGTGAATTCATATCGACGAAACGCAGCCGAGCCGTAACTATGCAGCGGTATCTATGCAGCCGTAACCATAGCAACGGGGCTCAGAAAGCCAGGGTCTTTAATTGGTGTGTGTGTGTGAATATAGAGAGAGAATAGGCAGCACTCGCACACTTTTGTTTCTAGCAAACAACACACAGATCCAACACTAAAACCTGCTTTCCTTTCACTATTTATGGCATTTCCGCCCATGACATCACTCATATCTTTCATACTTGTGGAAATTTACTATGGCAATCATTTGACTATTATTACAGTTATAAAGCATCACTATTAAACAATGAAATTACTTTCCAAGTGACTGAACATGCAATTCCGGCTAGACGATAAAATGAGCAAAATGTCTGATAGACACTGAACATCTACAAAAGCATAGAGACTTGGACAAACACATACACCCAATAAAAATATTTAGGCCTTAATTTAAGATTTATATATTATATTTAACTAAAAATAATAATAATAGTAATAAATAAGTGAAATAATAATAACAATCAACATATCTCATTTAGTTTATCCTGATGTAGTAAAGTAAAACTTAAATAAAAATTAATAAAATAAAATAAATAAATAAATAAAATGAAACATTAAAAGAAAAACAAAAAAACCTTTAAAAGTATCTCAATTATACTATATATTTTATTATTATACTATAACATCACTGTTATTTGATATGCATATATGGTAACATTTCAAACATTTTGGATTGCACAATTTTAACAAACAAATTAATAAACTCAATGTGAAGCATATTTGTCAGTTATGTAAACAGTTCTGTAACAGTACAAATAAACCAAAAGTGTTGTAAATGCATTTAATTAACATTTCTTGATTCTTTTCACATGAACATATTAAAAGGTTGACAAATATGCATCCCATTAAACGTATTGGTCGGTTCAAATTAAAACTGCATATGCTAAAAACAACTCAAAGCAACTTTTGCATCAGCAAATACTCACTCAAACGATCAGAAATATATAGCTCAGGATTTTGCAATTATGACAGTAACTGCAGCAGCTATGCTGGAGGAAACTATGGTTACCATGGTAATGTGTTTAAGGGCGATCAGAATGATAAAATGAGTTGACTGCTGTTTCTATGTGGGTTGTTTGGTAGTAGCACATTGCATCTACTGTAAAACCTTACAGTCATTAAACGTAAAAACAGGAAGAAAACACACTTACATTGTCCACTGCAGCTTTTCATTTTTAATAGAGTTGTACATGGCCTGCAGAAAGAGAGAGAGAGAGAGAGAGTACAGTTAGTAAGTCACACCTGAGCTGTAAATGACTGCGTTTGGTTTCACAGACTGGCGTATGAGTTGCATCATATATATATTCTGCTGTATGTAGCATCATAATCAGACTGTGACAGATGACACACCTCGAAATAAACATCTAGCCAGTTTTAGCCATGCTGTCTACACAAATAAACGCCATTCTGGACATCAATACCTAACAATCAGAGAAGCATCAATTTAACTCCACAGCCAATAATCTAAACGTTTTCCAACCATAAATTAACAGTTTCAGCTCGCTCGGTTTTTGTTCTTGTTTCTAAATGGCAGTATATAATGATGAACAGCTAAATATATAATTATAGAAAAAAATATATCATTGTAATCTATAAATATAAGAAATGATAAAATAAACAAATAATTAAATAAAACAAATTATAAATATAAAAACATTATAAAAATAAAAAATATATAAAATATTAATAAAAAAAATAAATACAAATAAAAAACCTTCTCTTTTAACAAAATAGCTAAATAAAAGACAAAACAATCACAGATGGCTGTTAGTCTCCTACTGATCATTAGCACTTAATTGACACATCATGGGTGTAAATGACGAGTCTGTGCGGACGTCAGTCATCAAACACCTGCGTCACAGAGGAATCCTCTGTCTGCAAATGAATTATCTACACAGCTTCCCCAACAGAGTCAAAGACTCTGAACACAAGATCTTGAACACAACCTCAAAAATAAAAAAGATTCATAAATATATATATATATATATATATATATTATTATTATTATTCTATAAAGCATAGTTGTATGATCTGGCTTAGAGATCATCATAAGATGTATATAAAAGCAAAAGAAGTCCTAATTCATATGCCAAACTGAATATGCATAAGAGAAGGACTTTAATAAGCATATTATTCCCTCCACACGTCCTTTCATCTAGAAAAAAAAGAAACCTCAGCATGAACAGCTAATAATCTCAGTGTGTACTAGAAATTCAGCAGCAACAGAGAGCAAATTTACCCTCTTGGTCCCTCAGGGCAAAACAAACAGCATCTCCCCACCAATGCTCATTTCAAACAAAACCAATTCAGCTAGAGATAGGAAGCTGCTTTTTCTTTTAGTTCATGTCTATTAGCTTTGAGGCAATCTATAAGCTATCGCACTCCTAAAAGTACACTACAGTTTGATACACTCTTAAAAATAAACTTTCCAGAAGAGGGATTTAGCAGCAGTGTCATAGAAGAAACATTTTTGGGTTCCAAAAAGAATTTTCAGTGAACAGTTCGTTTTTAAAACTCTAAAGAACCTTTTTCCACTATAAATGGATGTTAAAAGTTCCATTATGGAACCATTAAAAGGTTAGTTCACCCAAAAATTAGCTTGTATTTTACTTACCTGGTACTTCTAAGCTCTATTATTGCAGTAGGCGGGTGGTTCCCCTAACAGTCTAAAACATGTTAAATAAAGTGCATGCAAACATAATAAAAAAACATCCCTCACATGACTCCGGGGGGTGAAATGTAGTAGCAAAGGAAACCTTATTTCCTAACTTTAGTAAAGCAAAACCAGTTACCTCTTGACTTATATTGAAATCATCTGACATTTTTCTTTACAAATCCTTGGTTTGTGCTTCTAATTTATGACTGCCATTTTGTTTTGTTCTCTCTCCGCGCTCGTCACTATTCACGCAATGCAATACGTCTTTCGTTATCCGCCAGGACTGCTTCTGTGTGCCACAGTCAGCGGAAGTGAGAAAAAGTGTTTATTACATTTGAAATATGGATATTTATATAACAAGTATGCAAGGATTCACTTCAGGAGGCCTTTATTAACCCCCCAGAACCATGTCAGGGATGTTTTATTACATTTTAAAGCAACTAATTACATGTTTTAGACTGTTAAAGGGAACCACTGCAATGACAGTGAGCTTAGAAGTTCCAGGACAATTTTTAACATAACTCCGATTGGATTCGTCTGAAAGAAGAAAGTCACATACACTTCAAAGGTAAGTAAAAGTGAATTTTTTTGGCGGGAACTAACACTTTAAAACCAATAAATCACAATATTTTTTAAAGTGCCCCTGTTATGCCATTTTTAAGGCTTCTAATATTGTTTTGGGAGTCTCTTACAATAGGTTTAAATGCATGCAAGGTAAAAACACACTTTTGTTTTCTCAAAATATGTGTTTAATATTACCTAATTTTCCAGTGATTCTCAAATGATACATTTGAATCAGTTCAAAGATTTAGTCACTCTAAACTCCTCCTTTCCGTGAGCCTACTCTGCTCTGATTGGTCAGATGGCCCAGTCTGTTGTGATTGGTCTAACCCGTACAGCAGTAAAATGATGTGTTTGTGGGCAGGGTCAAGTTATTCGTAACCGGCCAATTTAAAACATTTGCATGTAGAATTATGCAAATGTGTTAGCCCATGATGTGTAGCTGTCACGTAAATGGGATTCAATTACTAACGACTCGTTTAGGCTGTACTGAGTCGATTCTTTTTTTGGGAGACGACAACTTGAACTCGAACTTTGCAGATCATTTACATTCACGTACAGGTATTACACACAGCATGAAAGGCAATATTAGAAATGGCATAATAGGGGCACTTCAAGAGTATCTGGTCTCTAAAAAGACAGAATCAGAACTGTCTCTGACCAAAATTGGTTGCATGCTCCAACTATGTAATGTTTTGGCTGTTTTGGTACAGATTACCAGAACAGGTAAGTGACACGAGACAAGGTTACCCTCTTCCTCTTGCGGGCCTGTGGGTGGTTCTGTCCATCTTGAGCTTTACCCAGGAGGTCCGGAAACACCAGAGGCTTGAGCGATCGGGATCTGGGCGTTCGGGGGTAACGGAACGGGTCCATCATACGGAAATCTCGCCCGTATCGAACTGAGCAGAGCGAACGGGAGCGCAAGCGTCCGGCCGAGTGCAGACTGTTCACTCCGATCATGTTTGAGGCTGTGGTGCACTATGGGAAATAATCAACTCCAGGTGGGCTTTGGATCTTCAGAGGAGTTCACTCCAACGCTTAGCGTCAAATCTTCAACTAAGCCTTCCTGAAGGTCATGGGTTCGATTCCCAGACAAAGCAAGAACTGACTTTAATGAGTCACTTTGGGTTAAAAATCTGCCAAATGCATCAATGTGAATCTTCAATACCAAAAACACACGGAAAAAAACAACATGGCTTCCTCTTAACAGACGAGGTAATTCCGAAATCCAAAAAAAGCAAGAAAATCCAGCTCAAAAATGAAGGAAAATCCAAGTATTTAGATACATGATATTTTTACTTTGCGATGACTTAAACCTATATTTGGCTTGAGACCGTCGTGTTATTTTAAAATCTTAAACGTGAAAGCAACATAAAACATGTTCAGCAACGCAACAGGGTGTCTGCGACCATCTGTAGGACACAATTCATTACACATTACGTGTGAGTTTCGAAGACAATCAAGAGCAAAAAACCAAGAACAGTGATCCTGAAATGTATGATATTTCCCCTGCTGACTCTGAACACATGTAACAGTAGATTACAAACACCAACTTCTACAAGCTAAACATTGCAACCAGTGAGTGGCCAAACACACACACACACAGTGATGCCACAGATGGCAAGTAAAGCTTTCAGAAGTGTGAAAGAACAGCCGGGATCCGACAGATGGAATGAGGCAAACGGAAACCGGGAGAAAACATGAAATGCACACACGACGCCCTCACAAAAGACACAAACTGAGGCGGTCAGCACGGCACACAGGAATCCCCACACCTGCACCGGCCCGGGCGACCAGCACGCAATGCAAAAAAAATAAATAAAAAATTATGCAAAACAATCCGAGATGAAGACGAATGGGAGCCTGTTGCTTCTGAGCTTCAGCTGGTTCTCTTTCTTCTTTCTTGGAAGGACCAAGCGCTTTCAGAAGATGTGCATCACTGCCCTTTGCATCCGTTCATCCGTCAATCCATCTGGGATCCATGATAGGTCTGACCTGGCTTGGGAAGCGCATGGGGATGCAGTCTCATCCAAACTGAGTCACAGATACGTGTCCCTGTAGCATCTGAAAATGCCCACTTCCTCTAGTGTCGTCTTTGCTGCTCTGTTTTGTCTTTCAGGCTCCGCAGATGGAAAGTCTCTAAATCTCAGAGAGACTCAGAGGAGGCTGCAAGCTCTCTCTCGCTCGCTCTCTCTCTCTTTCAGGTTTCAGGCAGCCAATCACAGCGATCCAGCTCCCTCAAACACACACACACAGACACACACACACACACACAGCTTGCTTCTCTTTGAATGCTGATTAACATTCAGCACTTGTGCTCAGAGGTGGGACAGCGAGAGGGGAGAACATGGAATTATGGAATTATTATGGGAGAGAGATGAACACAAAGAACATCATAAAACTACAAGTGTGACTGGTGAATAGTCTATAAAAATACAGTCTATTAAAATAAAGCACTGAGATGAAGCTCATTAAACCTAATTCAGCTTATATTTCACACCATAATCAAAAGAAAATAATTTAATTGCATATAATAATTCTTTATTTTATTATTTATTTATTCACATTACAGTAATGGCAATTATGTTTTCCTTTAATTTGGGGTAAAATAAAGTTATTTAGCTGTGCATATTTACTGCTAATGTGCATAGTTTAATAAACAAAAACATAACATCATATATTTCTAGTTAACTCATAATGGGTTAAATCATAAAAACACTAAAGACATATCCATATCCTTATCTATGCACATTAAATATGTAAATTGAAAATAGTTCTCTTTTTAACTGTATTAAACAGTAACACTATCTATCATAACATTAACATTAATTACTAAATATTTAATATTTATGCAATAGCATATAAAATACATAATATTAATCAAATAAAACATCTTTAATAAACACATGCATGTTTAAGTCTCTATATAAGATATGCTTGGTAACATCAAAAGAAAAGTAATTTTAGGATGACTTTATATTTCTATACAGTATTTTAGAAAACAATTTGGTTTATAATGAAGACTTTGGCTCTTATACTGCTACTGTTGCACTTCAACTGCAGATGCATTTAAATATGACTCATTTATTATTCATCATACTGTAACATATTCAAAAATATATCTTGGGCAGAAGTGATTTGCATTTTTATAGGTTTTAATATCCTAAAATATTCTGAAAATATTTCATATCAAAAGGAAAACATTTTTAGCATTACTTGAGTAAAAAGATGAAGTGAAAAATATGAATCTACTTTGTTTCCCTTTACTTTAATTGCTTTCATGCACTTGAATGAGCATTTCCTAGCACATCTTTACTCAAACCTTTTCCAGCTAATTTGAAAACACACGCAATAAAACATGATTATTGCTGACTGCCTCCAAGCAATTAATTGGCCTGGATGAAATATCAGTCTATCTAGAATAGCAGGCTGTGCAGGGACTGAATGGACGTCACCTGCACAGGCGTCTCGTCTGGAGAAAGCGACAAGCCGCTCAGTCTGAGTTGAGTGAGTTTGCTCAACAGGAGAGAGCTAATTGTTTCCCTCCTCGTCTGTCGTTATCTCTTCAGTAAAATGGGTCGCCGTCAGCCGTGACCACCCTATCAGTGCCAGAGCCTCGGCCCCGCCCCTCCGTCTCCATGACAACGACGCACTTCAAGCACTCCTCACCAGCGTGTGCAAAAGCCCACAAGCAACCCACGTGTGAGAGACAGGCACAAACCCACCATCTTTCACCGCTGCTCTAAAGAAATCCTCCTGCGGGGCACACACACACAAAATCTTTGCATTTGACCTCTTTTTTCCCCCCCGCATCACAGATGTGACTCAATGTAAACACATGAAATAATTTTGTCTGAATAAATGCATTTGCACAATACGTTTCTTGCTTTAGCCTTCGGATACTGGTGTAAATTACAGTATAAATAAATAAATAAAAAAAACATTCCAAGACTCAAAACTATAATTCAATTATAATACTAATAAATAAATAAAAAATAATAGGAAATTATATTATTTCAACTGCTTAAAAAATAATTTTGTACGAGTTACTTTATGAATAAACAAATAGACAGAGCATCTAAATAAAATAAACAAAATTAATGTAATAAATTATTTTCAAACTGATAATATTATATATATGTGTGTGTGTGTGTATTTCTATATTTCTAGAGTTGAGAGAATGAGTAATAAAGTTATATAAAAATGAATGCAATATTACATTTAAAATGCTTATTATAACAATTAAAATAATATAAAATTTATGTTTGTGTGTATGTGTTTGTGTGTGTATACTCACTCTACAAATATAAAACTATAATAATTCTTAAGCATATATATATATATATATATATATATATATATAGATATATATAGA
>JAUMHE010000061.1:17806243-17833695 GCA_032359235.1 Enteromius mattozi
CTAGTTGAGTTGAGTTCACAATTCCTTTGAGCAATAAAACGAATCTTTATCAGTCGGTTGTCATGGCAATCAAAGGCATGGCTTGCCCTCCTGGGGTCGTCAGTCGGGGGATGTCTCCAATGTGAGTTGCCTCTCGGGTTGGTGAAAGCGGCCTTAAAGATTGTTAACATTTGTTAAATGTAAAAAATAGTTTGTGACTGATTGGTTCAAATGCTACATTAATTCAACGTGTTAAAAGATTTAAGAATGTTTAAATGCATTTAATGGAAAACAAGACAAAAATAACAACCAAGAAAATGATTTAATGTAGTGCAACAGTCTGTAAAATGAAATATCTTGATTGAGTAATTAGAGCAGGAGAAATTGCTGTTGCTTCATTTCACTTGTGTATTTTGTACGTTGTAATATTCCTAAAATGTAGCAACTATAATGTGCATACTCTTTCTCCAGGTAAAGAAGACGATGGAGGCCACTCTACAGACTATCCAGGACATGGTGACCATTGAGGACTTTGATGTGACTGACTGCTTCCACCACAGTAACTCAATGGAATCGGTCAAGTCCACTGTGTCTGAATCTTTCATGAGCAAACCCAGCCTGGCCAAGAGACGAGCCAACCAGCAGGAGACAGAACAGTTCTATTTCACGGTAAATGAGATGGAGAAGGAGAGAAATTAGTTTAATACAGGGTCACAGGGTTGAAAAAAGGGTGTGGAGGATTGGACTGTGGGAAATCTGTAACTGGGGGCATGAAAGCACAGAAAGAGAAATGGGAAAGGAAGGGTGATGAAGGGAGAGATAAGAGATTGAGTGTTTGAGATAGAGCTTAATGCCCTTTCTGCTCTGTCAGAGTCTTTTAAGAAGCCTTTGATTGAAAAGACTGCTGTTAGAGGGGACTGCTGCAGATAACTCCTGTTCATTGATCTGTACTTGTTTGTAGACAACTGAAACTGTGCTGTAATTCGACAAATAAAATTACAGAGGAATTCTGTTCTACAGACAGATTTACAAAATACCCAGAACACAGCAGCAGCATTTACAATGGCCAGGGAGCCACTAATAGCACTTTGCAGCAACTTTGTAAAGGATACTGGTCACATGGGGGTGTTGTTGTCAACTCAGTTATATAATAATAAAAAAAATCTTGTTTTCTATATCTGTAGTTTTTGTATGATGTTTCAGACATCTAGTTCAAAACCTCCCAAAAGAATATTATTTATTTATTTATTTATTATTTAGTCAGCTGTGTGCACACATTATTTTATTTATTATAAGTTATGTTTTTATATCAAGATGTATTATGTTTTTTTTTCACATTTTCACTGTTTTATAATTTTTTTTTCTCTTTATTTTCATTTTAGCCACATATGGTGTAAAAGCTCTTGTCTGTTCGGTGAACTCTGTTCACCCAAGACTTTAAAGTACAGAAATGGATTTTCTAATATGTACCTGCTTTAAAAAAAAAAAAAACAATCGTAATTAATAATCGCAAATACAATTTCATGGGAATAATCCACAATTCTGAGTTTTGTCATAATCATGCAGCCCTACTGGGTACAAAAGGTAGAACAAAATAGAGCAGTATAAGAACATGTATAAGAACGCATATGATCAATGGAAGCACAAGATTAGCAAGCAGAGGTTTGTCACTTGATGTTGTGCAGGCTCTTTTATCACATCCTCTTCATTAGACCATATCCTGATGTATTCCTCCCCTATATCTCCCTCTCTCCTCTTTCTTTTTAACTCTCTATGTACGTTCAGCTCGTCTCTTTCTGCCAAAAGCACTAGTGCATGGCTCCATGTGTTGGCTATCCTTCCTGAGTCTGCATGACTGTATGGCTGTGATATATGATGGATGAAATTATAAGCATCTGTCTACCCAGCTCCCTCATTCCCTCTGCAGTTCAGGTTTCTCTCCATCCGTCTCCTGACTCCTCTATCTGTCTCTCCGCTGTCAAGTTTCCATCAGGTCAGGGTTCTCGCCCCCAAAGAGCCATAAGCTATTAGAGCACATAGATCCAATGCCTCCCTGTGCTCCAGTGGATATGAAATTAATGTTTACGCCAACAAGATGTATAGTTTCCACACTACACAGCAAATTGAAAGGGGTGGAGGAAGGATGCTTTGCCAGAAAGCAGAGAAAAGGAAGGAAGATTGATTATACTGCTTACTTAATAGCTATTCAAATGAAATTTCTCAGCAGTGTTTGTTCATTAATGTTGAAATGAACTAACAGTTGTGCTGGAGTTGAAACTTTTTATATTCTCTATTTCAGAAACTGAAGGAGTTTTTGGAGGGCAGGAACCTCATCACCAAATTACAGGCTAAACATGACCTGATCCAAAAGACTCTAGGAGAAAGTGAGTAATCTTTCTCAAAGTGACTTGTGCATGTGGGTTTATGAGCTGTAGTTGGGCAGAGTTTAAATGGAAAAGCTAATGCCATCAGTAGGGCATTGTTGGTGTAATATTGCTTTTGTTCAATAAGCCACAAATTAATTTGGATTCAATTATATTTAAGACAATAGTACCAATTATTTTTTTGCTTAACAAGTGAAGATACTTCAAAACGAAGTCGAAGAATCCACCTTTGTACTTCTCAGAGCAACACACAGTTCCCTGAATCAGTGTTTTGAAAGAATTTGTTGAGAAAATGATTCATTGTGAGTCGTTCATAAAGACAGCGTTTGCTGTACATGAAACCAAACTATTCAGTACTTGAATTTAATTCAGACTAAATAATAACTTTGTAAACACCTAAATTAACCCAACTGAGCTTGATCTTGATTAAATAAAAAATATATATATATAATTGGAAGGTGTGTTGTTAACAAAATAATCGGATCAATAGAAAACAAGAAATATATGAAAGCCGTTTACGCCACTGAATAATAAAAACATGTAATTGCAACTTTCTATCTTAAAATTCTGGTTGTGATACAATTCTGATAACTCTCAGTTCTGACTTTTTTCTGACAATTGTGTATATCTCTCAATTCAGAGAAAAATCCAACTTTCTGTTTTCTCAATTTTTTTAAAAAACTTGCATTTTATGCAGTGTACAAACGAGTATGCCAATCAGATTGCATAATTTAAGGTTCAAAGAAACATTCCAAATCTGAAATTAGATTGGATTAATTCAGATTAATGAAAGACAGTGCATGTAAACATACCTTGTTTCATCTTGGATTGAATCTCTTTTTATTTTTTATTTTTTTACAAAAATTAATGTTTATTTTATAAAGTTATTTGAGTGAATGATTTAAGTGATTCCCTTATAAACAAAACAATGTTGTATATTTAACCTATGGTTTGTCATTAGACTTAAATTATACATCAAGTTTTAAAAATTATTATTTCATTATTTATCTATATAAAAAAAACACATAAATATCTATATCTATATATCCATATATATATGTAGATATAGATATATAGATATAGATATTTATATGTAGATATAGATATATAGATATTTTATGTGTAGAGTTAGGGTTAATATGCATGTGTGGGATGTTGCAGTGTCAGGCAGAGAGGGTACTGGGTTGACTGTGTGTGTGTAAGCTTGAGGGTGGTACTGATGTCATCAGTCTCATCAGAGCATAAAGCATTAACAGCGCAGCGCCTCTCTGTACTGCTGTCATCTGGACCTTAGCATGATCTTATCCACTCACTCATAGGCAGTCCTGAATGGTGTAGGTCAAAGGTCATGTGCCATGCTACAAAACAGAAAAAAATGAGTCTGTGTAAGAATGAAAAGTGCACAGTGGGGATTTCCTGGAGTGTTTTTCACTCTTATGTACCTCCCACGTTCCAGACTGAACGGTACTTTCAGCCAGTCAGTCCGAACTGCCAGTGAACATAAAGTAAAACTCAGAATCAGACTAATGGCACAGATGATAACGAAGAGATAATTACGTGTGATGGAGAGAGCAATGGTGTTGATTAGTCTCTAGTGAAATAAGCATGCTAGCTGATATGATCTGTTCATTTTGATCCAAAGTCATGATTTTGTAGAACTTTCTACTCTATTACTCAAGTCTTCAGTGTCACATGATCATTCAGATGTCGTTCTTATATGCTCATCATTATAATGTAAAGCATTAAAAAATATATATATATATATAATTAAATAAAATTTAAATAAGCATTAGATAACGGCAAATGTCGTCTGAATGTAAAAATTATAGGAAAGGCATGTTATATTAAATATCCAGTATTAATCAATACTGATAATAGACTCCAGTTCTGCATGGATAAACACCACTTTCTTCACACTTTTCTTCAAAGCACCTTAATCATTCTTCTACTGGGATTTGGATTGATTTCAAATTGACGTAATTTGTTGAGCGAATTGGAAACACCTGAGTTATTCGCAAGTTGTCTTTCTTATTTAATCTATTGACAAAAACAGATTTTAACATCAAAATGCTTTAGTAAATCCAGCTTTTGGTATGAAATAGTGCTGAGAACATTGTGTGCTACCCCAGCTGCTGTTCCTGAGCAAACTGACAGAATGTTCCAGCAGCAATTGAAGGATACAAAGTGGTTTAGATGATTAGCTCATTGAAGTCTGTTGCACGTTTGACGTTTGCTCTGTCGAACTGTGCTTGATGGGGAAAATAACACGTTGTGATGCCACTGAATGTGTTTGGAGAGTAATGTGTGGATATGAGGTCACGTCCCACAGGAAGATCCTCGTGACAGACAAGAAGCGGGACGAGTGTTATATTCCCAAAAGGAAACTGTGTCCAGCTGTGGCCTCTTCCTCACACATCCAGCCTCCGTCTAACTGTTTTTTCTTTTTTTCCTCGTATCTCTCCATTCAGGTCAGAAGACAGACTACTGCCTTGCCAGGTGAGTGCTGTGGGAACGCCAACAAAACCAAACAAGATGCAAACATTAACGCCCTCCTGAATTAATTTAGCACACATGCAGATGTCTCAGGGCCATTTATAGATGAATATCTTGTCTAGACATATTAATCTTTTATTCACATCCGCTGATTTATTTATTGAGGCCAGCGGTAGGTGATTTACTCTACAGTTATAATGGAGTGCGGAAATGGGAATGGACCTTTTAAACAAGAGTTCAAGGAAGAGACCAAACAAGTGCTTTCACAACAAACACTACTGAAAGCCTGTCTGTGTGTGTTTAAGAACAGTGTATTAAAATAGGACCTATCTCTGGAGGGTGATTTCTACTGGTCTAATGGCCACAGGCAGTTTGTAGATTGAATATGGAGGGAAATTAGAACAGTTTGAGGGAAAATGATCCATCGTAATGACAGAGCTTTCTCTTTTTCTTTCCACCTCTCTCTTGCATGTGTCCATCAGCGGACGGAGGAACTCCACTGTTCGGAAACAGGTAATTTTCACCAGTCACCGGTAGAACTGACTCAGAATTGATTCTGGATCAGTCCCCTAAAGATCATAATCAGTTACTCTTATTGAAATCAATATGCAGGACAAAGCATTACAGTAGTGTTTGTGTATTTCTTTGTGCATGGATTTATGCTCATTCTGCCGGGCATGTTATTTATTTATTTATTTTTTTAGCTAGAATGAAAGCAACTATTTATATGGTGCTTTTTAGATTTTGAATCTTTCCCTAACCAATTCTTAGAAAATAATAATTATTATAAAAATAATATAATATAATATAATATAATATAATTAATCAATTTTATTAATAAAATAATAATTAAATTAAATAAATACTAAAATAATTTGTCTAAAAATAACTAAATAAAAATAATAATAATATTAATATAAATAAATAGAAGTAATACTGCTTATTCATTTAATAAATAGTATTCATACTATTTATTTATTTTAATTTATTATTATTTCTTATATTATGAATAGATGTATAATTAAACAACAATCAAGGACATTGGAGTTCAGTGAAGTCGCTCTCCTGATAAACAGTATACATAATCCAAGTTTATTCTATTTCTATTGAATGCTATTCTTATGAATGCTTTTATGCAGAATCTTTGCAAATTACAGAAAAATACTTTGAAAATGGTTCTGGAATTGAAACGAGACTATGTGAATTACATTTAAACACTCCCAACCCTATGCGTGATGTGTATATGATTAATATTTTTTGCCATAAATTGGTACTCAGTGCATGTCTCTTTAGGATATGTAATATACCAGTAATGAAGCAGTGGTACCCTGCAATCATCGTGCATGTGGCAGTGGGATAAATTTGTAAAATGGGCCAGTGAGATAAATTTAGTTTGCAGGTCCTACAACCTAAACCCTATAGGGGTTTACCACCCTACAGTATGGGCAAACAAAGAAAAGGACCCACCGCAGAACCTCATTTTACCACCCCAATGTTCATGTCGCCCTCTAGTGGGGGATAATGATATAAGAACAGTTTTCTGTGACTAGAAGAAAAACAAAAAGAGAAACAAAAGTGTGGGGGGGGGGGGTACAAATTATACTTTATACCTCTCTAAGTATGTTTATGAATTTCGTGAGCTGGACTCCGAGCAGTAAAGTTCAGGCTAGATGTTGCCCAAATTCTACTTTACTTAGCCTTTTCCTGCTCACCCAAATAAACAAAAGGAATCTGTGGAGAGAAGCTGTCTCCTAGCAACCGTTGCCCTATTTCCCCATGGCTCTGCAACTGTGCTGCTTTTTCATCCCTCCTAAATGCTGTCTGATGCCTGCCTCCCTTTGCAAATATTATTATTATTTAAGTACTCTGCAGAGAAACAGAGACCATTGTTCAGAAAGGTTTCCTGTGCTGCAAAATGTCCAGAGAAACCCCCCTGAACCATCTGAACAGACCTGCATATTTTCTTCTTCATATTTTGTTTTCTATTTTTTTCATTTCCTTCTTTTAGGAGTCCAGGCAAATCATTCCCCTGATGGTGGAGAGTTGTATTCGCTTCATCAGTCGACACGGTGAGCTTTCTCTCTCTCTCACTTTCTTTTTCTTGCCAAAGGCACAATTGCTGTGCTGCTCTCTAGACTTTCCCTGATGAAATGAACAAAGTGTTCTGTTCTGCTTCATTTATTTTTCTATCATACAGTATACACCACTTCTATTCCTTTAGCACTATCCAGTGTTTGCGGTTGTTTTGTTTTGTTTTTTTTGGGTTTTTTTAGAATCTGAGGATTCAACTCAGTTTAGTCCCAACTTTATTTATTTATTTAATTTATCACTGGTGTCATGGAAAATCTGGAAATATCAGAGAATTTAGTGATCGCCAAAAGGTATTGGAATTAATTAATTAATGTTTCTAATGGGCAAGATGCGTTTTTATTTTCGGGTTGTGCTCTGATCGTCTAGAAATGACTTCAGATTCTAATTCTTATTCAGAAATCATGAGAGTTTGGAAAAATGAAGGTAAAGTCCTAAATACTTATTGGAATGGGGTGGAAACTTCATTTACAGTTTTTAAAATGTGTATCTTAACTATAGGTTGTCTGATAGATAAATGAGTCAGACTTTAGTAACTACAGTAATTTATCATATAACCAAAAAAAAAAGTTATGTTTCATCCAAAATAAAATAAGAGCAATAAAAATAAAGATTTTTCCCATAAAAAAACATCTGTGGAAATTCATTATACAAAAGGTTCTTTAAAGTGGGGACAAAAGTATTTTATTTATTTATTTTACATTTTTAAAAATGTTCTTTACACTAAATATAGTTGGTTTTTTTTAGATGAAATTATTATTATTATTATCATTGTTATTTATTTTTACTTTTTTACATTTAGTATTTTATCATACAATTGAAAATTATTTATAATATATATATATATATTATATATAATTTTTTTTTTTTTTACAATTTTACCACTGTATTACTATAAAATACATAAATACATTTTATATATAAAATATAATATCTAACATTACAGTTTTCAATTTTGCAATACAATCTTATTTTCATGACACTTAAGCACATTTAAAATCCCCTTCCCAGTAGCCCACTAACACAAAAAAAATGTACTCCTGTTTGTTTGTTTTTCTATTACAAAACAATCGTGAATATTGTTAAAGTCCTGCAGCAGCTTGAAAACATCTCCTGCCAGATAACACACGGCGAGCTGATCTCGGCCCTGAAACCAATCTAAACCTCGTTTGGCTCATTAGTATTAACTCAAGAACTCATCTGATTAGTTCAGAATGTGCCTGCAGGGTTAATGAATGGAAGAAAACATCCCCCGTTTCCTACCAATGACATTTCAGCACTAATCTAATAATATAAACCAATAAATGACCTACTAAAGAGTCATCGCTTCCCACCGGGACACAGATCTCTCCTGCTTTAAATCACACACAGCAGCCCTGAACGCTATAATAGCACAGCGGTCACATGACCACACAACCTGTGCCAACAAACACACACACACAGAGGTACAAACAACACACCTGCTGATCCTCTCGAATCATCTACTAAAGATGGTCTATTGACATGCAGATATTCTCTGTGGATAATTTACTATCAGTAATAATGCAAACAATACAGTTTCACTTTGCAGCTTTAGTAAGGAACATTTATGAAATATACAGTACCTTCAGGAGCTCTTTAGGAAAATCATGGCCGCTGTTTAATCCCTCCAGATTGCTGATGAACTGAGTGCTGGACATTCGCTTGCCAACGTTCTGCCAACAGACAAGACCAAGACACACCTGTTATTAGTGCTCATTCATCTGTGCAATAACACAGAAATCAACAGCATTCTCACCGACTTATCACATGGCATAAAGAAAATTCTATATAGCATTGTGACATTGTTTGCATTACACGTAAGGACATTTAAAATACAATTAATCACATTTTTACAGTATTTCCCACTGCAGTGTGAAAAATATTCTTACTTTTATAATTATTTATTTATTATAATTATTATTATATATTATTAAATACACACACATAATATAAAATACTTAAATATATTTTGATACTATTTAGTACTTTATTTAGTTTATTTATTTGCAAAAATAATTTTTGAAATACTGAAACAAAATACACAAATAAAACTGAATTACATGAAAAAATGTGAAATTTCACCTACACAGCTAACTGTAATACTAAAAGTATTACTGTAATACTAAAAACTGTAGCACTAAAATGACTCAAATTTAAATATATTGCTACACAGAAATAATTGAAAAATATTACTTATTACAGTGAGCTATAAGGGAAGGGAATATGTCTTATTTTCATTAAAGTTGAAAAACCTAAATGACTACAAGCAAAAATGCAATAAAGATAAACAGAAATAAGATTTGATTATACTCTATGTATCTATATCTATATATGTGTGTGTGTGTGTGTGTGTGTGTATCTATCTATCTATCTCTGTCTATACATAACAATATCAAAATGCAGAAAAACTTAATGGATCTAAAACTAAGGCAAATTTTATTTCTGGAAACCAAAACTCCCTCCTCTTTTCCTATAGATTCTTGCTATAAAATTTTTCCAGGACATTTCGTCACCAGATCTGGCTTATGACGCATTAAAAGGTGCTCAAAAAGTGTGCAAGTCTGTAACTTATTGCACATTTTCAGACGAGATGTCAGAGTCGGGCATTTTCCGCCTCTGGAAGTCAGCATGAGATGTCCTACATTTAAGCGGCGAGAACATGAATATATGAATGTCTGGAGCTGCGGAAAGGCTCTGGAATACATCATCTGATATTGTGGACTGAGGAGTTTCATCAGAGGAAAGCTGAAATCGCTCACAGCTCTCATCAGGACCATAAACCTGTTACCATGGCGACAGCGAGTCTGGCCTGTAACAGGCGTCATGTGTTCGCTGATAGTCCTAAACCCTTTAACAAAAGCACAGAAGCCGCGTTAAATATCCTGCCAGCAGACAGATATCAGCAGTGATTGACAGACCACAGATCCCTCCAGACGCCCTTCTCTCTGCCTTTTCCAGAGCTGAAGGGTTAAAAATAAACCCTTGCACTCCACAGAGTTACATTAAGAGCCCTTCTGCTTTTTACTATTGGTTTTGTTCTTACACACTGAGATAGGAGTCACTATTATTGTTTGCAACAGTAATATATAGAGCTGTTGACGTCAATTTGTAGGCCAAGCCGGGAGGCTAATTCACTACAGGATCCCTTGAGTATTTCAAATAGGTTTTTAGATTACTGCTCAACAGACTTTCAATGTTTTGTTCTATAACATAAAATTTAAAAAACATACGTTGTGACAATACAAACTACGATGATCACATGGACATGAGTTTAAAAGTCAGACAATCGTATCAACATGGTAGCAAAGTTTTTTACTTCAGAAATCAAAAACTGTTGCTCTAAAAATCATTTGTTTCAGAGAAAAACTACAGGACATAAAAATGCATATAATGCATTGCGACAAGCACACATTCTCAAATGGTACAGAAAAAAACGTATATTAAAAGTACACAAAATATAGTGAAGTATCTCATTTAAAAATGAATATTGCATCCGATATTGTATTAGATTATCAATGTGTTAATGGTAAACTGTACTGAAATCAGTAGTCTTCTGCTGTGTTGCTATTGTTTACTAAAAACTAATGCAATAACTATTTGGTTCATTTTTGGTAAATGAAATGAAGCTTAAATAAATAAAATAAAATAAAATAAGGCATACTAATACAAATAAATATACATATAAAACTTAAATGTAAAAACACAAATGAAAATTATGAATTGAAAAATTAATAAAACTGAGCTACAGAGAAATGAAACAAATAAATTAATTAAATACAGAAATATGAAATATATAAAATAAATATTACATGAAAAAACACAGCATTAAAAATATTACCGTCACGTCACAACTAAGTTCAAGTTGAAGTGCTAAAACAACTGAAATAATTCAAATAAAAAATAAAAAAGTTGTTGCTACCAATGTTGAGAACTCAAGATCATGTACATTTTTAATTCACCTTTTCATTTAAATTGTAATGCTGACAATATCATTTACAGTTAAAAACAATTCATAAACTGGAAAAAATATGTAGTCTCAGCCTTTGTAAACTCCATGAATGTTCTTGGATGTGTGTGACTGCACTGCTGCAGTGTTGTTGTTGTCTGTTTATCATTTACATGACTCTGTCTGTGTGGTGAAGTAATAACGGAGTGATCTGATAGAGACTCACGTGGCCGTGCAGGTCTGTGTTGAGCAGCATAAGAGCACAGGTCAGTGTGTGGACACTGTCTGTGAGACAGAAACACACACAAAAATACATATTTACACATGTACATGTCTGTTAATCATGTGACACACACACACACACAGCTATACCTTCAGATAGCGTGAGAGATGAATTGCACTGCACATATCTACGGGAAAAGTGTGCTAAGATCCGCTCTCTCTCCTGCGTCTCACCCGTCAGAGCAAACTCTAACAGAAATGCCCTGAAAAACAAAAACAATGATAAACATTAACACACAATGATGAAAAAGTCAATATCATGATAATTTATACAAGTGATAATTATAGTAATATAACTCTTACTAGCAGTAAATTATTGCTTATTAATATTATGATTACGTTATATACAAATTATGTAATACACACACATAACTTGAATTTATGGTAAAATTTTACTAAACATATTATATTAAACATAATAAATGTATGAATCTAGAACAATAGACTCTAGAATATTAACACACACACACACACATAGTGTGCACACATTTTTGTGTATATTTAAAGCAGATGTGTAAAAGATACTCAAAAATTTAACTAATAGTAAAAGTACATATACTTTTACTCAATTAAAAGTAAATGAATCTGGCCAAAAACATGCATGAGTAAAAAACAAACAAACAAAAAAACAATAATTATACTATAACTATAATTATACTACTAAAAGTACTGTAACCCCTAGTAGTATCACTAGTGATATTATAAAATACGTATGCACTGAAAAAAATCTTATATTTTCTAATAAAACATGAAACACTGATTCAATAATAATCATTTGTGTTTGTAGCTAAACAACAACAAAAACATTTTTCATTGACATAATTTTTGTGCTGACCTTAGTGCTTGGTCCAAAGTCATTTCAGTGAAATTGAAGTAGCGCAGATATTCCTCTGCCACCAGGCGACTGAAGTCATTGCTAAAAAGGAGTCAGATACGAAAAGACAGTCAAAGAGGATGACAATGCAAGAACAAACAAGGGAGGCTCGGGAGGAAGGTGACAGACGCGACCAAGGCCTGTCAGAGATACACCGCTGGATGAACATTCCCATGATGCACCTGTCAGAGAGAGAAGAGCTCTTAAAGTACAGATGCTGTGAGCAATAAAAGCAGAGCCAGAGAATAAAAGCTGCATGAAATCCTGCTTTATATAACAACGGCACAGGACTGACCGAGATGGACAAAGCACAAGGTCAGAGAGAAGATGCTCAAAACTGACTGCATTTACTTTCTAACATCTCCCTAATTTTATTGTGAACAAGAACTTATTCCAAAGGAAAATAATTATTCTGTTTGCAGCACATAAACATAACATAAAATAAAAGCAAACATTAAAAGAAAGAAAATATATATAAAGATCATAGCATTTTTGTTCATTGAAATAAAGCAGAAATATTATATAAATATCAGATGCATAACTTAAAAGTAATTTCTTAATTTAAATCCCAATGAAAAAACTATAAATGAAAATTATAAATGTTATCTTGTCAACTGACTGAAATACCAAAAATGATAAGTGTGTATATATATAAAATTATGAAAGCACATACAAAATAACTAAAATGTAAAAACAGAAAATGTAAAAATAAAAGTAAATGTTATTTGTGTATGTGTGTGTGCGTTTCATTCATTTGCATATTTATAATTTAATTCATTTGCATATTTATGTTTTTTGCTGGCACTGTATGGTGGCACTTTACAACAAGGTTTTATTTTGGTAATATTAGGTAACTAGTAGCTAACATTAACATTAAATAATACTTCTAAAACATTAATCATAACATTTACGAGTATATTTAAGATCAAAAGTTGTTGCTGTGTATAAACTAACAACACTAATGATAATAACTGACACTAAAATAACACTTGAGGAGGATTTACTCACTTTTTACTCAAATGACGTGCAACGTCACACTTCCTGAAGCCGTCGAGGTTGAAGAGGCGCTTCGCCAGACGTTTGGCAGCGTCCAGATCAGCTCGGTTTCCGTTACTGAGAGTGTCATTACTGCCCAAACCCAAGCGCTCACTCAGCTCCTGATCCAGGTCTGGGTCCGCAGCGAAGCGAGGAGATTTCTCTCTGAACAAACACACAAATAACATCATTCTGCGGTGCTGAAGTCAGAGCCGGTGAAAATGCATTCTGTATAAAAGACTTGAAGTTTCCAACACACTCAAATCCTGAACTAAATATTCTCAATTAAAATAATGTGTGTGTGTACATAGGCATGTTAATCATTCATACCATAACACTCAGTACAACACTTTAGCTTTTTTAAAGGATGACAACAGAAAGAGACTAGGAAGCACCATTTCATGCTGGATTTACCATAACACTTTCCTAGAAGAAGCATAAATACCATTATAAGAAATATAAGTTTACTAAAATATATGGTGAGTTCTGACACACCTTCATATTATGATTTTCCACATTTTTTAATAACAATTATAAAGCCATTACAAACTAAAGTATGGGAATTATGTAGTCAACTAAATATTACATTCTTTAAAAGTGAACACACATGAGATGATAGTAGCATCAGCCTAACTGTAGTATTTGTGGGATTTTGGCATAAATCATGTTTAACAAGTTAAATAATAACTACAAACAGCTTTACAGTCAGAAATAATTTCCATTTTCTAATTGTGTTAAATTGTTAGTGCGCCCTATTGATCTGATTTCCTCTAGTTTCTATAAATGTACGAGGGACAGCAGTCCTCATCTCACTCCTTATCATCAGTGACTCACACTAAATCCACACCAAAACAAACCATGAGCACAAATGTGTGAAACTCAAACAAAGACGTCTGGAAGCACAGAAATGCTTCTTAAAGAGACAAGCACATATCTGGGTTATTTGCATTAACTGAAACAAAAATAAAAATGAAATTAAAAAAACGATAGCTTTAGTTTATTTTTATTGTTATTACATTACATAAAATGAACATAACATTAACATAAAAAACTAAGTGTAAGTGTAATACTGCTTTAAATTGTAAAAACTAAAAAAACTAAACCTGAAATTTAGTATTTAAAACTAAAAGTATATTTAAAACTATATACACACAAATATGAGAGAAAAAAAGTTGTTTGCCCATTTTAGGTGTTCTGGGTTGTTTCTAGTTTTATAATAACAAATTGTGAGCAATAGCAACAGTTATGCTCGTCTTTTCGGCTTAATACTGCTATATTACATTCATTAGGACAATGGCAGACTAAGACAACAGTACACTACTGATCTGCATACCGTCCTAACAGTTTCTACCTGTACAGTGTGTGGCAGCGGGTCAGACTCCTCTCCTTCAGCGCAGAACAATGCCAGCAAAACACAGAGTGGGCTTTTTTCCTCAGACCATCTCTGCCAAAACGCCTCTGTGATGTGCCTCTCTGAACCTGAGCCATGTCTGAATTAATGCTCAGCTTTTCAGAGTCCACCTGAGCCGTGTGTCCAGCGAGCATCTCCTCAGGTGTCTGACGGCATCTCTGTGAGGCCAGTCTCTTTGTAACTGAATTAATCTGTTTTTAGTCATTAAATATCCCTATTCCAAAGATCCTGAAATTTCAATCCATCCTGGAACTGTTTAGCTCACAAACTTGCCAGATATTTCCTTCCCAATAAGTTTCCTGCTGCTTTCTCTCTCTTTGTGAATGTTGTTGACGCTCTAATGACCTTCTCAGTTCAGTGTGGCATGTAACATCTCTCAGTCTCTCCCTCTATAGTGACTCCTCGGTTCACACGCACTTTAAAATATACAAACCGCTTGTTTTCTCTCCCATGATTCTCTTTTTAGTAGCGATAAAGTAATAAATGAGTCATTTAATGAGTCATTTAATCACGTACACAGTTAACGAATACATAAATGTTTCTTAAGTAGCAAATCAGCATATTAGCATGATTTCTGAAGGATCATGTGACACTGAAGACTGGAATAATGATGCTAAAAAATCAGCTTTGATCACAGTAATAAATTACATTTTTCAAGATATTCACATAAAGAACAGTTATTTCTAAATTGTAAAAATATTTCTGTTTTTTACTGTATTTTTGATCAAATATAATGCAGCACTGGTGAACTTGAGAGACTTTTGAATGGTAGTGTTGTATTCACATACAATCCACTTGATGATTAACCTTATACTATTTTCTGCCCTCTAAACCTACAGTATGTAGGGGAAACACACAGAATGAAAGAGAGAAAGCGAGAGAAGTTGAGGATGGGTTTTTCTGTGCCACTGAGCTTAATGTTTGTCTAAGCACATTCACAATGCTGCTACTGTTTCTGCCATGCCAAACGAATAACACACACAATTTTAACTGGCATAACAAATGAGCACTCATTATTAGACAACTTGGATTTGATTGGTTCATAGGTTGGCTGACCAGTGCAAATTAATTGTGTTGTGTTTATTTTATTGGTTAAACCATTGCACCTCATCCATATGCAAGATAGGTTTTTTCTATACAATATCTTCTGAATGAAAGTGTGTGGTTTGATCAATACGGGCAATTGCAACAGTGATATTTTTAATTCTAATGGTGTGCTTGATTCTAAATGACACCTAAACAAATGCCATTTGTGAATAACTGTCTCCACCTAGTTGTTCACTTCAGCTACTACAGGATGGTAGTGTTATATTGCAGTGCAGTGCTGTACTGTGCCTCCAAATACATTTAACAACAGGTGCTAATCTGTATATATATAAAAGACAAAAACAGAATACAGAAATAGGACATATCACAATATTCATCCTATAAATTTATGGAGCAAAATTGCTCTGATTATAAAAATTTCTAATTTCTCAAACTATTCCCAGCCTCCTGGCTTTCTCCGTCTCAAGGTGATCCATGCGGCAGTAACTTCTGTTCTCTGCCAGCAATGTGCTTTGCCTTTCACCTGTCCTTCACACACACACACACACACTCCTGTCTAAACTCAGCCTGCAGTCAAGTCACAGGCACAGCAGATGGAAAAGGTTAAACCAGCAGACTAATAGGTCATTCAGAATCATTGCGCAGTAAATTAGCTACACTTGGATAAATAAAGAAAATATTGCTTATAATCTACCTCAAGCAATTCATCCCTAGCCTGTCAAACCAAGATAAAAATGGAATGTGCATATATTATATAATAAAAAAAACTAAATACATAAAATACATAAAACATTAGAAATTGTTTTACATTGATTACCAAGTTACCCTAAACCCTTGTTAGCAGTAATTTATCAGGTAACCTCACAAAACGTTCTTATGATGATGAGGTGAAATATAACCTGAACATTTTTTGGCAGTTTTATTAAAATTCACCAATACTCAAGTCATAGCAAACAAAAATGCAGTATATTTTACTTCAAAAGAAACAGTTGCTTTAATACTCCCTCTGCTGGAAAAACCGAGCCATTGCAAATAATATGTTAGTAGGCCCAGGTACACTCAGGGCTTGTCCAAACAGCCAAACTTGCAGTCTTGACCACTTGTCTACTTACATGACATATTTCCTCTGAATGGTTAAGTGGACACAAAGACTACAACATTTCACTATCCAACACTTATAGTGATTTAAAATGCAAGCATTTACAGAGCTTTGTTTTAATTTTTAATAATAATATTAATTGTGGTTCTTCTAATTAAGTGCTAAAAAGCAGATGCAAATGCTGTACAAAATAAACATACCAATTTTTGTAAACACACTATGTTTTACTACCAAAATTCTATGTAACATTTAATTATTATTAATATTTAACTTAAACTGAGATTTTTTGCAAGTAATTCATGAAACTTTCTCAATGTATTTTCAGAACATGAATACTGTTCTGGAGTGTTATTCGAAATAGTGTGGATTTAGTGTGCACTGTATTTTGCGAAAGACTGTCACATTACTTAAAAACACCACTTACTTTCTTTTGCATGCACACACTATTACGTGGCCAAGACTGCAAGTGTGAGTATTTAGACAAGCCCTCAGAATGGCATACTTCAATACAATGCTGATGACCTTCTACAACCACAGCATACTACTAAGTTTTTCTATACAAAAATGTAATGATGAAAATGACACAAACCTGGGCAGTGAAAGCGGTGGGTTGCTCTGCCAGCTCTGTCCGTTGCGGTCATCAGACCCGCTGCTGAGACGCTCGCTGGATGGTGCCCGTGTAGCATCTGTATCCCCTGTTATCGTCAACGCCGACTCTGACAGGCTGGGCATCTCTACGTGTGCCAGTGGTGCGAAACTGAGCTCCACGATTTGCCGGGCGCTCTGGTAGATCTGACCCTGCACCTGTGGAGTCAGCGTGGGGAGGTCAAAGGTCAGAACAGTTTGAGTGCTAGAGGTCAGAGGGTCGAGACTGTCCAGGCTGCTGTAGGAGGTGCCCTTGGCACGATATGACTCCATGATGTTCTCAAAGTGCCGGCTGAATGTGTCCATACTGTCTCCAGATTTTCTGCGAGGACCACGGACCAGGATGGGAGATTTTAGAGCTGGGTAGTTGCTACTGAAACGATCTTGAGGCCTAGAAAAAGATAGATTTGTTATTTCTGATATTCTGAACCATAATGAATCATTTAGTGGGTGAGACAGCTCTAAGTAAATGGAAACATCCTGCAAAATTTAAATCTGAAGTGCACCGTGTAAAAAGTTACTGTCTCTCAAAAGAAAGGGTCGACTCTTAATCATTGAAACAAGTTTTCTTTCAAAACGAATCCCAAGCTGTTTAATGGGATTTGTTTAGCATATTGGTCGCTTACTTGTTTGATGTTTTTGCAATGGTCTGAATAAAAATGCAAATTCATTCTTTGCCACTAGGTGGCGCTTTTGGAGCAGTAAAATAGCAGTTAAACCAGTAACGCTGTACACAAAGCGGCAATGCCTTTACAAACGCTGCTTTTTCAGACATTACAGACATGAGGAAATAAAGATGACCAATCACAGCAGAATAGCGGCAACAAAAATACAGGGTTTGGAAAAATTAATCATTGAGTGAATAATTTGGTAGTCGTTGAGCAAGTAAGGGCAAAATAAATGCATATTATAAGACAATGAAAGTGTTTTTTGACCTTGCATATATGTCAATCTTGTTTTTGGGGACTCCCAAACCAAATTATGAACCTTTCATAACCTAAAACATGGGCATTTAAAAAAACAAACAAACATGTGTTTGTCACAACCCTCTGTCACAAACCTCTTTAACATCACACTGTAAAACTCCTCTTCCTCATCTCGCTGATCAGCCAACAGCCTCCTCACATCACCCTGCATCCTGACAGTGACCCAGCTCGCAACATCCTCCTCTTCCTCCTCCTCCTCTTCCCCATCCACCTGTCCATCTGTTCTTTCATTCGGCATCTCTCCTAGTGGGCTGCTCCCAGCACAGGAAGTTCCCATGACACTTCGGTTACTTCCAAACGCTGAGTCAGCGTCCTCTTGCTCTGCTAACAGCACCTCATCTATGTCTGTTTCCCGATAACATCGTAAAGGAACAGCGTCTAGATCGGTCTCTGAGTATTTCAAAGTTCGCCGAATTATCCCAGTTTTGGGGGAGGTACCTGGGGCAGCAGGGGGCGGAGTCACTAGCTCCACAACCACGTGTTGGACATCGTGATTAGCTCTGAGAGCAAGCTCTTCCAATGGCAGATACAAGGGTGGTATTGGGGTGGAGTGGCCACTAGGTGGAGCTGTGGAGGATTCTGGAACATCTAGGTTGATAAACAACTTTTATTCAGCTATGAAGTTCAACAGTTTGGTTCAATGAATACTGACAACATTTTGTGGATGACTATATTGTAGCTTGGTAATATTGTAGTGTTATTCCACTTTCATATGAAAACACTCAAATACTTTCATATACTTGAAACCATCTAAACATATTTCTGCCTTAAAACAATCCTAGAAAACAGCACTTAATTGCTAATGACAGGATCTAAGTGATCATTAAAACTAATATTACACAGGTCAACGGGCTACTCACTCTTTTCTCGTTCGCTGGCAGTGTTTTCTGCTTGAGTGCCAAACAGAAACTCCCACTTGGCACGAGCAATTTTCTGACAGTGCAGAGATGGACCTGGCACTGAAGAACCACCATCAGACTGCAACACCCACACAATATAAACACATTAGCTTATAATAAATACTGAACCCAATGTACTTGCAAACAAAGGGCCTCATTCATCAGAAGGAACTTGTTCGAACTGTTCTTAAAGCACCGTCATGAACATAGCTAGAATTCAAGTATTAATGCAAGAATGCTTTTATGAACCGGGGCTCACCTGTATTCCTGATGATGGGTGATCTGACTGGTTGCTATTTTGGCTGGACTCAGGTGAGATGCAATCTCGGTCTCCAAGGCTTCCCGTTACTCCACTAGAGCTTGGGGATGACCCAACCAAACCCTGGTGATCTCCAAACCCCTGTTCGTCTTCTCTTTCTCCCTCTTCTAATACCACTGGCCCTAGAAGCAGAGCCTGTCTTCTTCTCCATTCTGCCTGTCTCTGTTGCTGTGTTATCCTGGTCATCTCCTCTACACTTTCCCCAGGGCTGTGGTTTGCTCCACATACCAAATTGCTCACATTATCCTCTCCTCGTTCTATGACCTCAAGCCTATCGCTTTTTCTGTACACTGGACTGCTGCTCTTGAGTTTTTCTGGCAAACTGAACTTCCCTTCCTCTTTCTTTGCCTGCTCTTTCCACTGCTGTCTAGATGTCCAACTGACCGGAGAATCGTCCACACTCTGACCGATAAACAACCGCCTGGAGATCTCCACACTTTCTGCGATGACATGATCATCCCAGTCCTCATCGTCCAGGAACCAGGGTTCCCCAGATGTCCACTCCTCTCCAGTGTACTGTGGAGGCTTGTGACGATGTAAAGTGGGGCTGTCAGAGACTGGATGGTCAGATCTAAGCTGACGAGGATCTCGGAGTGGAGAACAGACATCTGCCTTGGACAGACTTGGCCGAAGAAGACGAGACGGGAGAGCTGGAGAATCAGGGTCTCCTCCCACTGGGACAGAGCAGAATGAGTGATTGGCCAGATCATCTCTTAAATCCAAGCTCTTAGTAGCTGGTGCTTCATGCAGGTGCGGAGGAGCCCCATTTGTCATAGAATGATCTTCTTGCACAGGTATGTTCATCTTGACAGCTGAATGCTGCACTGGAGCCTGCTGTAAGGCCTGGATTTCTCTAGAAGTATACCCATTGTTTGTGCTGCTTAGATTAGATGATCCCCCGAAAACAACAGGGGGAGGAGAACTTCGGACCTCATTGAAAATTGTTGACACCTTGGTGGCCTCTTCTGCAATCTTGCGGGCTATCTCAGGACTGTTCAGAGCAGAGGAGTTATTGCTTCCACTCAGCTGATTCAAACCACGAGTGGGTGTGTTTGTGAGGCTGGTCCTTTGCTCTGATAGAGTCCTGTCTTCACCTCGGCTTCCCCAACTTTTACCAACCAGAGCAGAGCAGTCTTGCTTTGAACTGAGGATCTGCTTGGGGCATCCTTGGGACCTGGAAGTGGATTTCTGCTGGTTGTTGTGGGATGAGAAAGCAGCTGATGCTGGGCTTTTGGGGACACCACATGCAGCTGCTACCCTGCCTGGGTCAGGATCATGGCAGTAAGCACTGCAGTTTGGCACTGGTGGGTCTGCCCAAGACTGGCATCGTTCTTTATGGCGTTGATGAAACTCCGGACTCCAGTCTGAGCAATGAGAAAACTTACACCTCAATTGGGGAGACCCAAATTCCTTAAGGGCTCGCTGTGTTGCAGCTTGACCGATAGGATCCAAAGTAGAACCCATGTGCTGGTGAAATGGACTATTATTGCATGTAGATTCCGCAGGTTGTGACCACACTTGGTCACTACACCTCTTATGTGGACAAGTCACTACCTCCTTTATTCCACCGGGACTATTACATGGACTTTCTACGGTTTTGACATGGGCCTTCTCAATGTAGCTGAAAGTGACCACGGACCTCTGTCCTTGCACTGGTTTAGAGTTCTTATGATGGCTGCATGCTCGACAAGGTGTCTCAGGACCAGATGTCCGTCCAGAGTGTGATGAGTGGGGATGCTTTGATTGTTTACTATCAATGATGTTATTGAGGTCAGGGGACACTTCTTGGAATGGTTCCTGCTGGGGAATGCTGCGTCTTTGAGGGGAATCCAGAGAATTGTGTGAAGGCTGCAGTCTGAAGCTAACATTTGGTTTGAATGTGCAGCTGGGAGGTGCGGGAAACCCAGATGCCACCTGTGCTAATTTGGTCAAAGCTTCCATGGGACTGTCTTGCTCCACCGTCGTCTCACAGGAACTACCTTTCCCATCATTCTCTGGTGGTGACCTTACCTCCACATACAAATGAAGAACTTTCCCAGTTTGAGACATGGCGTCATAACAGTACAACACAAAGAAACACAGAAGAAGAGATGAACAGGGAGAAACAGGGCTCCTGTTCTGGTCGGTTTGTGAATTCCTGTGACTTGTCTGAGAGTGTATTTTTAGTTCATGGAGATGCCGTTCTTCGGATACCCTCCGCTGCCAGACCAGCTACTACAGACAGAGATGGCATGGACCATTGCACCTAACACATGGAGAAAAACAGACAATTAATAATTTGCAGTTGTAAAAATGCGACACATACATTTTGTGAAGTTTTTCCTTGTCGCAGTAAGCCTTGGCATTTTTAAAGCTTTAAACCTGATGTCATGCATGTAAAGCTGCTTTATACAAACAAAAATGATTAAACTATTTGGTGTTACAGGTATATCATATTAATTGCTAAACAGGGCCTGTAAGGACAATAAACAGTGCTCCAAGATCCAAAATTTGTGAAACAAAGTAACATGGCAGAGAAGTAGGGTACATTTCTCGGTCATGACATATCAGTAGAAATTCAATTATAGAGATGCAGCAACGTGATTATATCAGCAGCGGACATCTGACATCTTTTTTCCACTGATGACATACTCATTCTATAGTTCACCCATCCATTTTACCAATGCACTTTAATACTAAACGGCAGAGACTAAATACACCAATGAAAAGAGACTTCCAGACTGCATTTCATTGTCATAGTCTTTGGAAATTGACTGAAGGTATTTTACCTTTTTTGCAGTATTTATTTTTAACAAAGCCATTCTGTTTGGAAAATGGCAAATTGACCATCTGCATGAAGGGATGGGCTTATTTAGTAGCAGAGAAATTAATCCCTAAAATCCTACATGGTTACACACACACACACACGCAGATTTATGTCACCCGCTAAACCTCAGTGACTCATAAAGTAAACTCCCATCTAGGCCTACAAATATTAGCAGAGTGTATATAGAAGGGAATACGGCTTTACCTTTCCCATAAACTATATAAGGGAAATTTCAAATAATTGAATAAATCAACATGAATTGGGCATACAGTAAAGGCAGAATGATTGACCAATAAGAATCCAAACATTTTCGCACATGCACCAATACAAATAAGCTATGTGTATTATTTCACTTTGAAATATGATGCTGTTTTAGAAAAGTGCTTCCTGTAGCCTCTGAGACGCCTGAAGGATCTCTCACGTGTGTTGCACACACACACTCTAACATGCTCTTCTTAAAGTGCAGGTACATGTCACTGACTTTGCTGCTGCAGCACAAGTGAAGGATAAATGAAAGCCGCTCTCATGTCAACAATCAATCAGTGAGACCCTCTAAAACAGTGCCTGAATGAACACAACCTTTTACTTTTCAAAATGAAAACCTCCACTGACACCATTTTACTCCCAAAGAGGCTCTTTAGGGAAGCTGGAATGGAAGCCCACACAACCGAAAGTAATGTACTTCTGCTGGCTCGCATTAAAAGTACATGTTTGGTATCTAGACCAGGTCAAGGTTTTGCTGGTTAGCATGCCCCAGTTAGCCCCTGCTGGTATATGCCGTAACAACACCATCTGGACCCAAAAATATCCTTCTCCATTGATAGCTATTAAAAAATGATAACATTTATGCATTTAAGATATACATACATTTTTCTTTAGTCAATATGAACACTTGCTACAGATTTACAATGTCCTGGCATGAACTGTGTACATTCAAAAGTGCTCAAAAGTATAAAACTACTGAACATAAACTAATCTAAAAACATTTTTTTTAAAAATCTACTTTATCTCACAATTCTGATTTCTTTCCTCACCATCTGGACTTTGTTTCTGTTAAATCTAAGAATCTAAGAAGAATAAATTAAAATGGCAAGATTTACTGTATAAACTCAGATTTCTGACTTTTTCCTTTCAATTCCAAGTTTATGTCTCACATTTCCAACTTTTAACCCTCTGAATTCTGAATGCATTCTGTGGTGGAAACATCTAAACCAGCAACATATCAAAGCAACCTTTACATCTGAGTACACATATTTCTAGAAGTTGTAATGTGTAAACTTGGGGAAAAGGTGTTCATGCATGCATTTGATTTCAGCAAACAGAATTGCTCACTTTAATATAAGAAAAACAAACCTATATACAAACCATTTCAATGTTAAGAAACAGTGATTTTTTGTTTTTGATTTTTTGCTAATATGAAATGAGGAGTAAATAATGTATCTTTTCTGGAGTTAACAGTTGCTTTAATTGTTTAAGCCAGGGCTGTCCAAACTCGGTCCTGGAGGCCCGGTGTCCTGCAGAGTTTAGCTCCAATTTGCCTCAACACACCTGCATGGAAGTTTCTAACATACCTAGTAAGAGCTTGATTAGCTGCTTCAGGTGTGTTTGATTAGGGTTGGAGCTAAACTCTGCAGGACACCGGCCCTCCAGGACAGAGGTTGGACAACCCTGGTTTAAGCCATTTTGCACATCTTCTTACTTATAATTTGATATTAAATCGTTGACCCGATTAATATTCATGAGATAAATGAGTCCACTGCAGCCATGTGTGCCTCTGTATCACAACTCACGTGTATCAAACACACACACACCAGCCTCTGTCAATTCTTGCAGTATAACTCTGTTCTGCTCTCAATATCATCCCTCTCTCCTTCACTCATTTCCTCCCTGGACTTTCTCTCTCCAAAAATACTCCCTCATCCGTCTGCACTGCAGGAGAATTACAGGCTATCTCAGCTAATTCATTGAAAACCATCTGTGCCGTCGAGGCCATTTAAACAGACACCTTCACACCTTTATTACCAGCTTGCTTACTCTGTCCATTATAACCTTCCTCATTAAAGGCCTCGCTAAATATCACAGAGGGCTGCACTTTTTTATTGTCCAAAATTCCTTGAGCAGTTTACTTGAAAGATATGAAAGGAAACTGCATGTTGAGAGGTTTCGTGAGATTCATTTCATGAGTTTTAATTGCACCTGAGAGTGAGTTTCAGTTCACTATAAGAACAGAACCCCTTGTAACACAAACACTTTATATAACAGTCACAGAGGAAATGAGACACTTCAATAGCTGTAATGGCCCCTCTCGGGTAACAGTGGTCCCTGGGTGACTATTCTGCATGTTTACAGAATCACAGTCTTATTAAACAGCGTCACAGAAACCGTCTCTAATGTCAACAGTCACTAAGCCAGATCTGTGCTAATATTAGCTGCAGCATGACTATCTGACCGCAGTCCTGAGATTCTGCTTCAGAGGACGGTCAGCTGATTATTTAAGACACTATGATAAGTCTTAAAGACTCAAAATTGGACTTTTGTGGCTTGTATACTACACTGAAAAAAAGAGGATTTTTCGAGGTTGTAAATAAAATAAAGAAAACTGAAGTACATTGTACAAGAAAATATTATTTCAGTCTTTCCACTAACTAACCAACTAAACATAATATATATAACGCAAGTAATGCATTTAAACAGGCTGTTTAGAAGTCAAAAAAATGATTTTCCTGTAAAATGTATAATCTTTGTTTTATCTCTTTCACAATATTTTTTTACAGTGTAACAAACAAGTCATAACATTAATTAAGAAAGTAAATATATTCTAGTATTTGTAGATATTCACATCATTTATGACATCATTTTTACACTGTTATCAATATGCTTAAATATTATATTGTGTAGGAAAATGATGACAGAATTTTTATTTTCCTGTGAAGTAATCCATTAAGGATAACTTCAGAAATATGCAAATTACAGTGACAGCATTTTGTTTCTATCAAAGAGAGGAGAAAAACCGCCCATGAGAATGACAACCAGAACAAAAGAGAATACAACTGAAGACAGGCGTAACAGCAAAGCTCCTTCTGATCAAACTGATCCGCGTGGATTTAGCACCTTTCTATGGACTGATGAATACATTTGCCCTGAATTATAAGACCGGCGTTCTGCCGAGCTCAGAGGGGTGAAAGCTGTAGCCATAGAGACAGGCCTCGTGTCAAACGACTCCGACTGAATGAACGCCACCTCCCTCCCTCCTTCCCTTCCTGTCTGTCACTCATTCACTTATAATGCACACTGGTTCCTGTCCAAAGGTACACCTGTAACAGTGACAGAGTGCAGGCATATGAAGCAGTGCTCAATGTCAAATGCTTTCTGTGTAGGACAGGCCTCTACAGGTAATGTGCGGGGAATTTCACTTTATCTAGTGCACACCTGACTTCACTTTTTGGAGAATAACAGTGTCCTGAGAACCTATATTTTACATTCAACATAAAGTTTAGATCCAAAACTTTCCCAAATCTGCACATCGAAAAGTAAACAAAATTACTTAAAAAACTGAACAATCATTCATTTATTAACATTAGAATGACCTCCAAGGTTCAATAATTTGCTAAATTATTTATATAGCATGCATTAAAACTAGTTTAATGCATGGAACAAACACTTCAGTTTAATTTAAAAATATATATTTTAGCTACAAAAGACTGTAAAATTAATTAGTTGATATTAAGTTTCCTTACAAAATGGTAAAAGATCTAATGGATCATTTCACAGTAAAATAATTTGTAAAAATGTTAATTTTTATGTAAGTGGAGGAAAAACAAAAACAAAAAACAAGTCACCTTGTCACCAAAATATACAAAACCATAAGCTGAATGTGTAGCTTATGTGATTTCTTTGTAGCTCAGCTTGATTTTCTAAAATAAATTAAATCTAAAACTTAATTTGAATAAAAACTAACACACACGTATATATATCTATATATATATATATATATATATATATACACACATACATATAATAATATAAAATACATACATATAATAATAATAAAACAAAAGATGATTTGACATGTCAACCGAAATGTCAACAACCCTGCTCTGGAAGTGTGCGTGGGATGGTCGAGCCCTCAAATCATAAATGTGCTGTGACTTGTCCTCATTCCTGAAATGTATTCAGGAAAGATTGATCAACAGCTGCTGTGTCATATTCTCCATAAACACACAGATGCCAAAAACACAAGTCCAGAAAACTACAGAGGAAAGATCTGTCTTCCTTATGTTTACACTTCCAGACACCTCCCACACCTGCTGAAACTCTATTAATAAAACTACTATTTTTACATTTTCTGAAGAAAAGCACAATATGGTGCGGGATGGATTTCACACAGAAGTTGAAAAACAGAGACATTCCAATTCCCAACCATAGACATGGGCTTTAGAATATTAATATATAAAAACATCTTAACATTTCTTAATTTTATTTATGTCAGGCGACATAGGTGACTTTCAGTCTTCCATCACACCTCTCCTAATCGCCATAATAATACCAAAGATCAGATACCTCATCCGTCTGTCTCAAACCTTCTGTGACCAACATCACCTTCACAAGCATGCAAGTTGTTTTCCAAACACACAACATGATGAATCATTCGCCTCTGTAATGCAATAATACACAACGATCCGTGGTGAGGTTTAGAACTTAGTGTCGGGAGTTTGCTCAAATCCCTCGCTCTAAGCATGAGTGATAGTAATAGTGAAGCTCCCCCTAGCAAACACCACTGAAAGAGCCAAAAATAGCATGTGCTGATGTGGTCCAATGTATCTTATTAGCTCTCGCTCTCACTTACACACACACACACACACACACACAGTTACTACAGACCTACTTTCTCCTCCTCTTCTTAATAGGATTTATCAGCTTGAGTCTGTGAAACACAAACACACACCTGCAGTCCTGAGCCCAGGCCGTCCATTAACACGGCTAATTGTATGAACCTTTCCACACCTACACATTCTCACAAAAACATGTTCAGGCCTCATGGTTCACACATCTTCACACATGTCATCATACATGCACAAACTCTTCACACCTGTTCTTACTGTTCTTTAAATGTCTATATTATTTATTGTGCTTTTGTG
>JAUMHE010000061.1:17840353-17863288 GCA_032359235.1 Enteromius mattozi
AACGACACACAGCGTCTCCAGAACATGGCACCCGCAGCAACACTACAGCCAGAATAATAGCTCCGCCTTCTTTCTTTACGTAAACATTTGGGCGGTGTTATAAAAATAAACCCATGATGTAGAAAAGTGGGGCGTGTTTAAACAAGCTGTTTTAGGGGGGTGTAGACAAGGCATAACTTTTATAAAGAATATCTCTTTGGTTTTGAGACTTTAGTTTTTGGAACTTCAGGGATCTTATCTATGCTTGTAACTTAAAATCGCATCATATGACCCCTTTAACTACATTCCAAGCAAACAGATTAACCGCAAGAACTACATTTTGATAAAAAGTTAGAAATATAAAATGTTTTTTGAGATCTGATATGGTACCTCCAGAATGGTCCAGATGTTGTGCTAAATCTGCAGGTTAATGAAGGGAGCGAAGCCCACCACATCCTGCAGCAGTACTAGCGCCCTCTGTAGGGGAGGCTCCACATCGATCTCCACGTTACGCCGGCGCAGAACGCCCAGACTGGACTCGGTTACGTTGTGACAGTGGTTCACCTTGAGAGACAACAGCTTGGGGCAGTACTCTGCTAACGTCCTGAACGCAGATAAACAAAAGTTATTAAAAAGCTTGGTTTGCAGGAAATGGTGCTCCACATTAATCATCTCATTTAGGGCTCGGAGATGTTGGTAGCTTATAATCTGCAACATACACCATACATCTTCCCAAACTTGTAGTAATAAGCATTTATAAATGGACTCTTGTCAACTAAACAAAAGCTTTAAGCCCTTCTGCAGTTTTCTGCTAAAATAAAGGTTTGATGGCCTAACATTCTGTTTGAAAATTAAGAAATGATCCATACATCTTAGTGTTGCAATTTTTCAGTTTTACTGAGAAATAAAATCATTATATAATTTATTTTAAATATTATTTATTTATTAAATATTATTAATATAATTTTTTTAGAGAAATATTACAATAGCAATATTTCTTAATTTGTTTAATATTTGTATTTAGTTCTAACAATAAATGTTATTAATAGATTTTTTATTTTATAGTTATGTAATATTTTGTACTGTTTTATTTTACAGTAATATTTTTACAATAGTAATATTTCTTTTTTCAGTATTTTAATTAAGCAATAATAATAATAACATAATTAGTAAATTTTATTACTGCTACTGAATTAGCTTTTTTAGTACTTAAATTTATTATTAATAGCAACAGCAACAATTATTATTTCTAATATAATTTATTATTACTTTATAATTATATAAATAATCACTACATATATGGTGCAGTCTTACTAAAAGGCTGCACATACAGAATAATAATAATAATAATAATAACAATAAAAATACTAAATAATAATCTGTAATAATAACAACAACAATTTTCAATTTTATACAAATTTTACAGTCTCACAAACAAGCAGGACATGCAAAAATAAATACAAATCTGTAATAATAATAATAATAATAATTAATAAAAATTACATATCTTTAGAATTAAATACAGTTATATTTAATAATAATAATAATAATAATAATAATAACAATCATCATCATCATCTATCTTTCCATCCAATCATCATTCCTGGCCAAACTGATCAGTCTTGCACACAAGCAGGGCTTTTTTTTTTTAAATAAATCACAATATATATATTTTTTTCGCAGTGTATAACGTTTCCCTCTAAACCATGCATTCCTAATCACATACGAGTTTTAAAAACCATCTGCGTCTCCTCCACAAACACACAGCGCACCTGATGGCCTCGTTTCTCACTCGTAGGCAGCCTGTGAGGTCCAGCCTCTCCAGCTCTCTGCACTTTTTGGCCACTTCCTCCACGGCGATGTCTGTGATGTTGGCGTTAACAGCCACGGAGAGTGAGCGCAGAGCGGGACACTTCCCAGCCAGGTAACACACGGCCTCGTCCTTCAGCTGCCTGCAGGCGGTGACGTCCAGCGAGCGCAGGTCCGGGCAGTGATCCGCCAGGCTGCGCATCGCCAGACTGTCCACCCACTCGCAGTGGGCCAGGCTCAGGTGCTGCAGCCGAGGGCAGCTCAGAGACACGGCCACCAGCGCGTGACGGCTCAGGTGATTGCAGCTGCCCAGCTCCACACGCAGCAGGTGCTGGTTCTGACCAATCACCGGCAGCAGCTCTTTGTCTGTGATCCATTTAAAGCAGTTGCTGACGCAGAGGTGGTGGAGAACTTGGTTGTGGCGAAGCATCGAGCAAAAGGCTTCTTTAGGAATCTCAGGCCCTGTCTGAGGAGAAACACAAGTATGCAAGGTTGATGAGATAGAGAGTATTTATTCCAGCAGCCTTGGATCTGAAACAGCGGTATGATGTGAAACTACTGATACAGACATTACATGCATGTCATAAAAAATTTTAGTTTTAGAAGTTAATACTTTTATTCAGCAAGAACGCATTACATTGAGTAACCAAGCAAACCAAAATTCTGGTTTGCATCAAATAAATTACACTTTAAAATATATAAAAAATACTAAACAGTTCTTTTAAATTGTAAACATTTTATTGTATTTTTCAACAAATAAAAAAACTATTTTGACAAATAATAAATAGCTGTAATTTATTTATTCAAATATATACATTTTATAGAAATGTTGTCATTTTAAATGCTGTTTTAAACGTGAATTGAGGTATCATTACATTTTAATGTAACACAAATGCATCTAAATTTAACAGTGTTGGAATTAAACTGAATGTTTTTAAAGACTTTAAATGAGTGTTGGATGATCTCAAATTAGTACAATTAATTAAATATCTATGATTACCTGTTACTTCTAATATCACTAACTTCTAAACGTTATTGACCCTAAACATTTGTATGGTATTGTAGAATGGAACCATTGTGCAAATATCCGTTGTTTGAGACGACAGACTTGTATACACCAAGAATACTTGTGCATTTCTTAAAGTAAATACTATTGGCACAAAAGTGTTTTTCCACACCTGTACAGGGTCAAACTTCCGGCAGTTGGCCAGATACACCTGGATGAGAGAGCGAAAGCTCTTGCTGACACACTGCAAGCCGACCAGGTGACGCAGCGGCAGGTAACAGAACACATGTGTAACTAACACATCCTCCCACGGCAGGTCCAGCAGCTGACATCTGTCATAAAACACACACCTCAATCACAAATCTGCTCAACAATGAATCCTCTGCAGTGAATGGGTGCCATCAGAATGAGAGCTGATAAAAACATAACAGTAATCCACACCACTCCAGTCCAGCAGTTAACATCTGGACAAGACAAAAGCTGCGTGTTCATGAGAAAGAAACAAGGGATTTCAACTGCTGCGAGAGACAATAGGAGATGAACTTTTTCACTGGAGGAAGTGTCCAGAACTGACAGTCTGAAGTTTAAACATGTTTTTTATCAGCTGTTTCGGACTCTCATTCTGACGGCACCCATTCACTGCAGAGCATCCCTTGGTGAGCAAGTCATGTAATACTACATTCCTCCAAATCTGTTCTCATGAAGAAACAAACTCATCTACATCTTGGATGATCTGAGGGTGAGTAAATTCAGCAAATGTAATTTTTTTTGGAGAGCTATTCCTTTAACATGCATAGAAAACAACACAGAGACTGTCTTGGATGCATTGCTAGGAATATGAAAACTAGTTTTAACATGCAGATGCACTCATTGACTCACACAAAATCAGTATTTCCTGACATAAAAACAAAACACCTCATGTTTTACAACTGCTTGCATGCATGTCCAGGATGCATCTCTGTCTGTTTGCGCATGCAAGTCAGGGAACGCGCGTGTTTTTCTGAATCCGTGCACAAACTCCCGCATCTCTCTTTATGAAATATACCTGTGGCTTTGGCTTTGCGTGCGTTCATCAGGGTTTTGATCCATGCTGATACTGTCCTCTGGTCCGGGCACATTATTTATCATGCTTGATAAACATCTGACCGGCTCATCCGGGTTCTGCCGCTACGGATTCAATACGTCGGAGACTCACTGCTGCCATCTAACAACCCGGAAGGAGAAGTGCTGCTGTTATACATCAGAAAACATAAATGTTATGGATGTAATTAAGCGGACAGATAATAACAGACAGAGTCAAATGAATGACTGACATACAGTATGTATCTGCGATAAACAGACACCAACAAACAGATCTTCAAGCTTCTACATGTGTAGAATTACAAAAAAATAAAGTTTAGGGTGGCCATACGTCCTCTTTCACTCTAAATTTCCTTGTATTTTACTTTGAATTCGTGCTGTTTCCATACTTGAAGAAGCATGACTGACAAGTAGTTTGACCAATAGCGTGGAGGCATTGTACATAATCGACCAATCATGGCGTGCCTAACCCTAAATAACACATTTAGGCTATTTCATTATAAACCTCCGGCTTTTTGTTTTATTTATATGGAACATGTAATTTCTAGAGATGTTCCTAGAAGTCTTAAAACAAAGAAAGCAAACCTGATTCATCAGCTGCTGTGCTGGAGTGCTTCTGTTGACCAATCACACAATTAGCAGACCATTGAAACGAGGAGACTCACGTGACCATCAGGTCAGCATGCTTTTGCAAAAGTGGGACAAAAAAATGACTGGCTCCAAAACAATAGAGTCATCCATGCAGAACCTCTGCTGAGCCAAGAGTTACAGAGCTCTGAATGAAACACAGCCAAGAGCCACAGGTTACTGCACACAGTCACCCTGACACACAAGAACACAAAAACTGAGACTTTACAGTAAACATGGCTGTAAATTCAGTTTATGATTTCACCATGGACACCCTGGAGGGAAAAGCCGCTCCACTCAGCATCTTCAGGGGAAAAGTTCTTCTCGTTGTGAACGTGGCAACCTTCTGAGGGTCCACCATCGAAGAGGTAAAGATTTGATCTTTTTCAACCCATTTCAACAATTTAATGTGGAATAACCTTTTAAATGTATGTTTTGTCAAACAATACTTGTATTATGAAGAAATAACAAAAAATGATATGTAACACGTAAATAATCTGTGCAGTATCACAGGATGAATGCACTCATGGACATGTATGGAGGCCCGAGCTTCTCTGTGCTTGGCTTCTGCTGCAATCAGTTTGGCCTTCAGGCACCTGGTAAAACCTCTCACCCCTTCATTGTTCATAGATGAGATATAAGAATCTAGAATCTAGGGTTATATATTTATTAAATAAGGGAGACTGGGGCTAGTTGTCACATGGGATGTTGTTTCTTTAAACACAAAATATGCATTTTTTTGAAAACTTAGACTTATATTCATCAAATAATCCTTAAAATAAATTAATTAGTGCTGTCATACACACACATGCATGTATATACTTAAGAAAAAAAATGATTTTTGTATGTTAAATATATTTATATCATATAAATATAGCCTATACATGTTTAATATTTTCAATATATATACTGTATGAGTGTCTCTTTATATGTAGCCTATATAATAAATATACACAGTACACACACATATATTGTGTAGGCTAAGCAAAAAACTTTATTTTGCATGCAATTATTATTATTTATTGACAGCACCAAAATAAATAAATAATTGTAACACAGTTCCACAAGAATATTGTGCAGCACATCTGTTTTCAACATTGATAATCATCAGAAATGTTTCTTGAGTGAAATGTTCATATTAGAATGACTTCTGAAGGATCATGTGACCCTGAAGACTAGAGTAATGATGCTGAAAATTCAGCTTTGATCACAGAAATAAATTACTTTTTTAAAATATATTGAAATAGAAAATTGTTATTTAAAACTGCAATAATATTTCACATTGCTTCTTTTACTGTGTTTTTTGATCAAATATTTTACTGCAGAAAAGCAGTGAAAATGACTGAATAAATAATAAATAATAATACATTTCACCGTACTCTTCCCCAGAGGAGAACCATGAAACCCTGAATGTCCTGCAGTATGTGAGACCAGGGCAAGGTTTCCTCCCAAAGTTCCCCATCTTCAGCAGGATTGAGGTGAACGGCTCTGATGAACATCCGCTATACGCCTATCTGAAGGTACAGAACAGCCCACAGACTGGTAATAAAGTCTATTTAGAACTGACACTCTTCTGCTGCAACCTTGTTCTGGTAGGAAACTCTGCCGTTTGCGAACCCAGTCATCGGAGACATCAGGAAGCTATACTGGTCTCCCATCAAAGCCAATGACATCCGGTGGAACTTCGAGAAGTTCCTCATCACCTCAGATGGAGTTCCTTACAAAAGGTTAGGGTTTCTAAACCCTTCACAAATATATGGGCACAGAATACCATGGTTGAGCAGTAAAGCATTTCATAAAGCAGTGTAATAAATGAAACAATTAGCATGTCTGTTCCAGATATGATCCCCACTGTCCATTTGAAGACCTGGAGCGGGACATTGCAACGCTTCTGGAGGGAAGACATTTATCCTAACCCATCCAACAGCAGTTCTCTGATTATTCATTCAGATTCAACTTCCTCTTTCCAAGATCCATTTAGACTTCATAGACATGAAAAATGTGATTGATTGATTCAATCAGTCTGTCATTTTTCTGAAGTGAATCTCATGAAACATGTCATGAAAATGTTGCAAACATATTTCACTTCAAAATCAATTGAAAAAATATATATGTATATATTTATACATTTTTTTTATTTTAGGATCATATTAAATAATGTTTTATGAGTTATGAATATTTCCCCCCCAAATTCTCATTGTCGTAATTGATATGTTATTTAAACTGCAAAGAATTTATACACTGTGGTATTATTTGTTCCAGTTAAACCACTTTAAAAATAAAAAAAATTAAAACATTTGCAGAAGGCGTGTAGTTGTCATAAAAAATAAATACAACAACAATTTTACTAGTGTTAAAATAGACATAAAAATAAAAATGAAAGAAAGAAAAAAATTAATTGATAATTATTTATCTTTTATTGCAATTTCAAAAAATATATAAATTATGTGAATGGTAAAAAATGTATACATTGTGGTAATATTTGTTATAATATGCAAATGGAATTTAAATAATTTAAAAAATGGCATGAAAGTTATAGTCCTAAAATAGGCTTCGTTTTCTTTTTTTTAATTACAATTAATTTTACATTTTTCTATTTTGTTTTTGGCGTGAAATATAACTTTTTTTTTTTATGTTTCATAAGATCCATCCCTCTGCAGCCAGAGTTTTAAAGTATCTGAATTCTGAGTAGAATTTGGAATTCTAAACAACCTCTGATAATTCTGTATGTTCAGTTGCATTATGGGTCTACAGAAAGGGTTTAGGTTGTTTTCTCTGGTTCGGTGCGGCGGCACAGTGACGATCCCTCAGTAAACGCTGTCCAGCAGCTGAGCAGGATCTGATGGGGACGAGCGGCTCTGATCTTTAGTGCATTCGCTCAGATCTGCTCCTGACCCGAGACGCCCGCAGAGACCAGAGACCCGTGATAACTGCAGGAACAGTAAAGATGTTTTTAACTCTACAGGTGTGCTGCTGATTTATTCTTTCATATAGCACAGTTAAATAAAGTTTAAATGTGAAACCAAAATAAACTATTAAATTGATGCCTGTCCAGAAGCAATAAATAATAAAATAAAATGAATAAATAAGAATGTAAGTTAATCTCTTAAAAATTTGAAACAAATAAATACATTTGCTCAATACAGTTAAAGAAAGACTAAATGTGAACCTAAAATAAATAATAAAATGTAGGCCTGTCCAATACCTAAATAAATAAATAGACAAATTAAATTTAAATAATACATTTTCTCAGTATATATCGTTTTAAGTAAACTATACATATATAGTTTACTTAAAACGATATATACTGAGAAAATGTATTATTTAAATTTAATTTGTTTATTTAAGTATTGGACAGGCCTCAATTTTATTATATATATATATATATATTGCACCATTATTATCTGTGTGATTACATGTCATTAACTATGTCCATGATTTTTACATTTCTTCTGACCACTGATAAGGTATTACTAAATAATTAAAAAATTTTGTAAAGCTGCTTTGCAACGATTTGTATTGTGAAAAGCTCTATACAAATAAACATGAATTGAAAACTTGAGTTGAGGAGATAAATCCCATTCTGTGTAAGAATATGTATCATTTTTATTTTAGTATCATTAATGTTTTATGCATTCTGACTTTTTTTTCTCTAAAATTTTTGAGCTCCTTTCAAATATTAAACAAGCCAGGCTCATAGAATTTAAATTCTGAATTCTAAATAAATAAGATAAAGGCAAATAATTTATTAAAAAGGACCATTTTATCTGAACTAAGAGAGGTGAGTTTTGAGGTCATGGCATGTATTGTCCGCCAGATGTCAGTGTTGTACAGAGACTACAGCACTGCTTTAAACGGATTAACAAACAGATTCATTTAAACAGAGGCTGATGTGAAGAAAACAGTAGGCCAGAGATGTGCTCCTCAAATCAAAACAAAACAATTCTAAAAGCGCTTACAATGGCAGACATAAATCTTTAAATTGTGTAGCAGCAGGTGTGTAGAATACAGTCAATCTCTTAATTATAGATTGTAAGATACAGTTACGTGTGATTACATACTGTAGAATTTATATTATATGTGAAGTATGAAATCTGCTCTGTGGCCTTTGCTCGGGCCACTGCTCTCCACTGAGACAGTTGCCTGATTTTCTGCTTTCTTAATTGCATCTGACTGTCGATTTGAGCCGGTTATAATGAGCCGCTCACTAAAGCACATGTTTTAGATGTTTCTGCTGTCACTACAGGAGCATTTGCATGTTTCTGGTAGGGAAATGTGTGGAATTGCATTAAATGTAATTGTTCTCTTTGGTGAAATATCTCAATTGAACTGAAACGCCTATAATTGCTTCATATGCCGTCATGCAGCAGATCAGACAGCTCTGAATATTGGGCCTAAACTTGTGCGCTGCCATCATTTCTGCCTTTATAATTAAGGCTTTTAAAAGCTGGCAGTGGTTCATTAGGGCTAAACTGTGTGTTTAGTGAAAGATTGTAGATTATAAATGTGCAATAAAACAGGGCTATTATACTTAATTAAAAGCAAAACCACACATATAATTAACAAAAGAAAAAAAAAACCAGCTAGCCTAGGTGTGGTACTCTGTAATGTACATTATCATTATTTTCTTTTTCTTTTTGTATATCAGTCTGTGTGATTATTATGATAATTATCCCAATCTGAAGTAATTATTTTATTCTCAAAGGTTTTTCTTCTGCTTTAAGGGATTATTTACAAACTTAAACTGGATTCATATTATTAATATTGTTTATCTTCAACTGAATGCTTGTTTAAAATATGTTGGGTTTTCATTATCAAGTGTTATTGTTTCAAGAGGAATAAGTGAGGATCTGTGTTGTGATTGTTTGTGTGTGCGGCAGCCTTCACAGGAGTACTACATAGGCAGCATTTCTTACCTTCTTTTAACTTTAAGTACAAAAAAGTAGTTGTTACATGAAATATAACAAGTGTTAAATAAAATAAAATAAAAGATTAAAACATTGCTTTATTTAAGATAATTGACAAAGCACATAAATATATTTTTTGTTACTTGAAACGCAATAAATGTTAAATGAAATATAGAAAAACCTTAATTTTATTTCAGCAAGTTGCCAAGGCAACACTTCTAATTGTCATTTGCAAAATTAAAATAATTAAAACTAAATAAACTAAGACTAATAAATATTCAAATAAAATAAAATCTAACAAATTTACTAAAATGTTAACTAAAATTAAATTGAAAAATAACATCTAAACCTAAAATCTAATGCAAAATACTGAAAAAAACTGTAAGTATATAAATGATAACCCAGTAAAAGTGGTAAAATCACAAACAATAGGAATACAAAAATGAAAATTACCTATAATTAATTTCTTATAAACAAATGCATAATTATTTTCACATTTTTTTATATTTAAATGTTGATACCACAGATAATAATGTTAATTTGTTTATCAGTACAAATGTAAAATGAAAGTGCTGCACATATTAAAACAAAATTTAAAACACTTATTTATTATTGCAAATCAGGCTCATCTCATGTTACTACATTTGATCATAAAACAGTATGTATTCAATCATTTTTTAAGTTTATCAAAATTTTGACAAATTGAGGGATAAACTGAAATTATTTTCTTCACTTCTTACTAAAATGTCTGATTTGCTAGCAATTATGTACCAGTGTTGTGCATTGTTAGGGATCTCAGGGAGTAAATAAAACGTCAGGAAGACTGTTATGAAGTCATCAGAGCGGCTGTATAGTGACCACAATAGCAGGCTTCATTTATCTGCTGAGTTCCAGCGATGGGAGACAGATTTATGTCCTGGACATCAGCTCTGCTCCTCACTGTATCATAAACACTCATGCTACAAAGAGTTATAACCACACACACACACACACACACACACCAGAGCCAATGATCAATCCTCACGCCTGGCACATGATTTATGAATCCACAGCTGCCAATGCTGCATGAGTAATAGATACGTGTGTTTTAACACAGGAAAAACATTGCATATAATATTTGAAGCATTGAGTAAAAGCACAACCCCTCATGAAACAAAAGTATATGGAAATATAGCCTACTGGAAAAAAAATTCATATACAGTATAGGAATATATGTTCTGTATGTTCCATGTATGGCTATATATTGATAGATATTTATGAAAAAAAAAAAAAAAAAAATCATTACATTTGAACATATAATAGCTTTATTGAAAGATCATATATATATATATATATATATATATATTTCCATATAAGTATTCATATATGTATGTGGCACATATATGCTCAAATATGTTTACACATACAAATACCATATTTTATTACATCTATGTTATAAAGGATATTATTCAATATAAAATTACATCCATTGCAATATATACGTAAATATATCATCAAATATATATGTATATATATATATATTAATGTATGAAAATCTGCATTCATAACAAATAATTTAATATATAGATAGTTAAGAGTATATTTTTTCTTTGCATAAGGGGCTTGCTTTGATATAATGACATTGAGACATTTTAAAATGTGACTCCAGCATCTAAATGCTGTGCTTTGCAATGATTTGCTCTTCAGGCTCATTTATGATGTGTCTCACATATTAAAAGAGTCTTGTAGAAACTGAAGGGCCTGTAAAGGCAAATCTCTGGCAGAGCTAAAAACCCAGTGAAGTTCATCCATCATCCGCTCTCCTCTTTACATTACCATTGATCTACACTCAGGATAAAAATAACATGCTGTTATTGTTATATCCCAGCAAGCAATTTCTGGGGGTGATGGAGTATAGGCTCAGTCTGCCCTGCTGCGGTCACACTCTCGCAGTCCGTCTTCCTGTCAATAACATGGCACTTGTGCAAATCACGGATCAATCACGACTGATCTTTAGCTGGAAACATAATGCAGTCGACCCCTATATGATATTTGGACTCCACTTTTTTTTTTTTTTTTTCATTTATATTAGCATAAAATAATCGGATTTGTTCATTTCTTTCTATTATTTTTTTTAAATTTTTTTATTTTAAATCAAGGTTCCATAACAAAATTTGTGAAAACTTTAGCCTTGGCTTCCTTTATTTTATATTTATTTATTTATTTTTATTATGCCTTTTATTTATAGTTTTTATATGTAGTGTTCTCTCAAAAACAGAACTTCAATCTATTATAATACATCCTATAATTCAATTTTACAATTTAACAATTTAACAAAATTAATGTAATTTATGAATTTGGTATAATATTAAAAAGAGTGCGAGCATTTATTGTGTGCACATTATAGATTATTTTATACAGAATATACAGTATAATATTATACTAAGATTTTTATTTTTGTTTTTTTACTGTCAAATTAGTCAAAAAATTGTGGAAATAAAATTATTATAATATACTATAATCCATTTCCACCTACGTCATCTTAAAATTTAAGTTTGTTTGCTGCCTTAAGTTTTAGTTTTAAAGCTTAATCAAACGGGCTGTTCATGTCAACATTTAACACATTTAATTGAACTTGTTTAGTTGAATTACATGTAATTGAAAAAAGAAACAAAAATTATTAATTTGAAATGTGGTAGCAATGACACTTTTGAATTGGTGAAGGTCCCCAGGCCCTGGAGAAACGCCCATATATGTGATTATTCCATGTCACATTTAATGGTTTAATTTTGGGGATTTTTTTTCGAGTTTCACTCAAGTGTGTGACTGTTGGGAAGAAAAGCACAGAGCGATTCCTGTCAGATGAGAAGAAACATCTGGCGAACATGTGGGCCGTCAGCTCTCCAGTTTAATAATATAATTATTTATTTGGTGCAGATTAATCAGTCTGGATTTGTGTAGACTAATTTGATTTGACTTTACAGCATACGTACTGTGTTCTAATGTTTTTATCATTTCTGTGAGCCTTGTTTTTTTCCATTCATTATTAAAGAAACTTTGACAGAATCAGCTCACACTGGAGTGCAAGATGATTCCTGAAACGTATAAATATACTCACGTGGAAGAAAAATCACAAAAGAGATTTTTTAAATATCTTAATGGTTTCTTTAATTTGCAAAAATTTTCCGAAGAAAAAGCCTACTGTTTCATATTTGATACATATGTCTTTTTGCTGGTGAAATATTTATTGATTTTAATTAAAGTACTTAGGGTTTTTCTTGATTATCCATAAATTGATGTTTAAATATAAGTCTTAATCAAATATCATCAGGTATTCGAGGAATTGAATTTATTGAATTATTCATTGCATGTTAGGATCATTTAAATATCAGCTTACTTTTACTGGAGATACAGAGTGACGACTGATATTTATATAATGTTATGCAAAGATAATGTAATGTATCTGCTATACTGTTATAAAGAGCTAATTGAATTACATTACAAGCATCAGAATTTCATCATATAAATGTCAGCATCTGCACCAAATTGCATTAAAAAATATTCCATATTCTCATTAAATCATCTTAGACGAGCTGATTGTTTTTTTGTTTTTTTTTCTATTTTGCCTAAAAGTTCAATAAACTGTTCTTTTCATATGTCAAGCTTCACAAGGGTAATAAAGTCTCAGACTTTGCTCAGACTGGCCAAAGTCAGCATCTAAAGTCAGAGATCTCAATATATGAACTCAAGATGGAAATCTAATTCATCCACATTGGTTTTTGTAAAATAATGAGAACAATTGTTTAATAAAATTAAATAAATGATTTTAGGGAGTCCAGAGTATCTTCCCTCACCATCCTCTCTCTCTCTCTCTCTCTCTCTCTCTCTCTCGCTCTGTCATGTCCAGGTCATGTGGTCATTTGTCTTCTGTCAGTTCAAATCTCTCTGTGATTTTCCATCTGCATACAGCATTAGAGTCTGAAATGAGAAAGAACCCATCTGGATGATAGATGGATGAATGAATGAATGAATGAATGAATATATAGATGGATGTTTGGGTGGTTGGATGGAAGGATAGATAGATAGATAGATAGATAGATGAATGGATATATACAGTAGGCTACATAGATAATTATTTAAAGAATCAGTTCACACGACTGATTTGTTTGTGAACTGGTTCTGCTGATAGTGTTATAGGTTTCTGATTCACTAAAAAGCATCTGATCAGCGTAAACATGAAATGACAATATCCAAGTCAAAAGGTACATACTGCACTTGCTTTTCTAGCTTTAGAAGTGTTTAACTACTTTCATCATTTGTTTTACAGCTTTTTTTCCCATGAAAACCCACACAGATCCTCCAGTTTTTAATCCGAGCTCTTCAAACAGAATCCCAGCTTTGCTTCTGGTTGTGTTAAACGTTTCCAATCTCCCGTCACACTGATCAATGTCACAGGTGCTTGTTCCATTTTCATATTTCTAATTAACTGCCTCTAAGCGTCTCCAGCTCATATGATGTGTTTTTATCTTCAGACAGCACTCGCTCAGTCCGGGGGGAGGAGCGGACCCCGCTCAGATTCAGCTTTTGGCCACCAGAGAAGCAGAACTAATGACAACATTAGTCGGCCTTTGTGTACGAGGCCACCGGATATGGATTAACCAAGCAAGAAATAATCTAGGATTCTACAGTATGCACGAATGAGCACATGGGCTTTTTAAATGTTTAGTTTTCACCCCAAAATGTGTTTTCTTTTCTCTCTTTGGACGCGATCCTGCGCTTTGTGGCTCTGAAGATGAAGAGGAACTCAAGCAAGTGTCCTTCTCATTAAATCAGTGGTTTGTTTAATCTCCAGCGCTCACAGCGGCCCGCTTTGCCTCATGTGACCTTCTCTCTCGCTCTCTCTTTCTCTGTCTCTTTGTCTTTCTGGTATAAAGAGGTTTTGAGCGAGTGTTTGACGCTGGAACACAAACGCCGTCTAATTAAAGTGACGTTCGTTTGTCTGTCTGAAGTGTCTAATGATGTGTTGAGTGCAGGTCTGTTTAAGCAGAGATTCATGCAGGTCTGGGGGCAGTTTACAGACTTTAACAGGCTTTAAAACACACAAAAGAAACTTTCCTAAAACTTCTTAGAGTGAGTCTCACAAAAACATGCAGGTTATAATTCACCCAGAAAAAAAATCTATAAAAATTATATTTTGCACAAAGAAACTAAAGCCTATTTTAGGAGAAAAAAACAACAACAACCTTTGCAATTTTATTTTCAAGACAATACATTTTTTGGTTACACTTTATTTTAAGGCTTCTTTGTTACTGTATAATAAATATACTGTATATATACTATATAATGTTGGTGTTTTTATTGTAATATTTTTAAAAATTTTTGCTTTAATTTCTTTCTTATATTTATTTATTTATTTATTTTTCTCTCTTTTTATTTTTATATAACAATGTTTTTTTTTTCACTTAAATAATGTTAAATATATCAAATAAAACATATACAGTAATGGATTTATATTAATAATATGTAATGTCATAATATACAACAATAATAGTTTAATGTATATATATATATATTAATTCTGAATGTAAAAATATAATTTTCACTTAAAAATATGCTTTTGTCATAAAATACAACATATTTGACAGGTTTTGTGAAATTCAGTGGTGTGTATTTAATCTTTCAGCAAAATCTAAACAGAAAAGAGAAAATACATAGTTTCATTTTCAAAATTATATCTGCTGTCCTTTATCATTTCTTTCTTTTTTTTTTTTTCGGTGCAAACTTTCAGAATGCAAGATGCATTTCAGACCTTTGTGTTCTTGGTATGTTAGTTTAATCAAAATCAATATCTTATTTTGCAAAAACACGTCTGACCTAAATCCTACAAGACTTCATAATGTAATTAAATATTAATGCAATCAGGGTAACGTGACCAAAGAAAAAAAAGTATATTGTATTCTATTGTATTGACAATGCATACTTATTTATGACTGAAATGAATCTTTCTGATTAAGTTATTTTCTCTAAAGCAGGCAAGTAAATTCTTTTCCAGCAGGCTCCTAATAATTAAATCTGACTAAAAATGTATTTTCAATCACGAAATAAATAAACACTATGTGAAACTTTATTTTTTTTAATTCTTCAGTTCATAAACTATTACAAAGTTGTTTTTTCTTTTCTCCACTCAAGTAGATTAGTGTTGTTCACATAACAGCTGTCTCTCTCTCTCTGTCTTTCAGGGCTTCTGGGTAAAGGGCACTTGAGAGCAGTTCAGTAGCACAAAACATTTTGACATTTAGAAGTGTGTGAACAAGAGCCCTCAGGCATCAGACACGCTTAAAACAGAGTGTTTTGGTTGTGGCAATCAATGAGAGCGGTCGGAGCACATGTGATTCCAGCACAGCCTCCGAAAAATCACATTCACTGCATTTGAGGGACATGAAGTGTGATTGATAAATAAATCAGTCAATGAGAAGTAAAGAGAAGTAAATATGAGAATGCAAACACCCACAGGAAACATAACAGCTGAGATCCCTTTAGTATCTCTATTTGATATTGTTTGACCTGCACAGTAATTGGTCAAATATTGATTTGCTTCAGTGTCCACTATCTCAGATTTTTCTACCAACAGATGATTGTGTGTGTGTGTGTATGATCACAAGTTCACAGACCACAGAAACTGCTCATAATGAGTCTACCGAATACTTTAGACTTTATAGGTTTTATATTGCAATTTAATGCATTATGCTAATATTTAAACGTTTTCTCAATATATTCATTGCTATTCAGGGTTATTATAATATAATATGACTACCCATCTGGTCAAACAGTATTTTAAATGCATGCTAAATATATGTTGTAAGCAGTAAAGTTCAATTAAATATATTTTTGAAATTAAAAATATTTAGTTTAGACTTTCTCATACCAAAATGTATTTGGAAATCTATTTCAGGAGTAAGAACTGAAGAAGAATACTGTAAAAAAAAGAACAAAATATATATTGGTAGAAAATATATTATATATATATATATTTTGAGAACTATTTTAGAATATTTTTGACGATTTTTTAATATTTTGAAATATATTTAAAAATACTAGAACTAAAACTGATAATAATAATCATAATAAAATGACAACAATAGACAACAAAATAACTAAATTGTATGATTAAAACTAAACAAACAAAAGTAAAATATGAGTAAAAACTATGACAGTGATGGTAAAACAGCGCTGGGCTATTGTGATTTAGCGTGTGTGTTTGTGTGCATGTGAACTATGAGGGCTAATGATTCTGATCTTCAGGTTAATGACAGATTAATGCTGGTTTAATTAGGGCCAGCAGTTTAACCAACACACCTATACATGCCTCACACAGTCCTTCACAATCTGCCCACTTCACCTCATCTGAAACTAAATAATCTGAGCTGTGTGGTAAAGAACTTTATATATGGGCGAATTGTGTACATATGACTAACGTGACTCTCTCTCTCTCTCTCTCTCTCTCACACACACACACACACACACTGTCTCTGTGGTGGCAGTCTCTCTCATTAATTCATACACAGTGATGCGTGTACGGCGTGATAGTCCAGTAATCACACAGACACGACTGAATTCTGTCAACAACTGCCAAAGCATCTGTCCTCAGCAGTGTGTGTGTGTGTGTGAGATTGAGTCAAACATTCACAGTGTGTGTGTGTGTGTGTGTGTTCTCACAGCAATACAGTGATACTGTACATTTCTTGTTATTTAGGGTTCACTGAATTATATTTCTGTATTTATTTATGGTTGGGAAACACAGTGAAGAAATCGTGTTGGAGAATATACTTTTTATGTATGTGTGTATACAAGTACTGCATGTTTACAAAAAACAATATAAATCTAATTTGAATGCTTCTCCTCAGACTACAAGATAGAACACAAAAGATGATATTATATATTATTTATTTATTTCAAAGTCAAACTCATTTATTACTGTCATATTAAATGCTTTCTTGAGTCTATAGACAAACCAGAAACCAAAAGACAGTATTGCTATATAAAATATATACAGAGATAATATAAACATCTTTATTTTAATTATTTTATTTGATTTTATCTTAAAATTAAAGCAGTGTTTACATCAGTGTCCAAAACAGTATCGTGAAATTAAATGTAAAAATATATATTTTCAACATATGCAACATTATATTATTAATTATATCAAGTCAAAAACCACAAAGATGAACTACAGCATTTCACTATTTAGATTTTGTATTATTAGTAAAAAATACCCTGTTAAGTAGGGGGTCAGTTTATTCTGTATATTTTGAATAAATAATTGCATTCAATTGTGTATGACCCATTCCATGCAAAAACAATAAATAATTGACCCTGTCAAGCAAAATATAGGCAAAAATGACTTACCTTAAATGAGCTTACCTTAAAAATCATGAATACGTTTATACAGCTGTTGAATATTTTGGATTAACTAATCACTAACCTTAAATGCTGAGCTTGATGTATGAGTTATGAAGTTCTGGACGGAGGTGTCCGTGTGGAAAGTCACATGACCGTGTCCGTGTTGAGCTGAACACGCCAGGCTTCATTAACCTGCAGAGTCTCTTCAGTCAAACAGCTCTTCTAAACCACGAGAGGTCACAGTTCATAATAAGAATCAGTTTGCTAACATTAGTCAACATGAACTAACAGTAATACTTCAAAGCATTTATTAATACTAGTTCATTTTAATGTCACCATTCGCTAAGATAAAAAAATCTGAGGTAAATGTTAATATTATTATGCACTCACATGAACAGCTGTACTTGAAAGAAACACTGAAAGAATTAGCCCAGTTTCACAAATGTGGCTTTTACAAAAATACATTTTACAAAAATACAAAAATACATTAGAAGAAAACTTTACAGCTGTGCATCTTGACAGAGAACAATGGCACTGACATATTTTAAGATATGTCAGAGCAAGATGTTTTCAGTTGAGACAGCTCAAACGTGCATTTTAGTCTGTGACTAGCTTAAGCCTTGTCTGTGAAACCAGGAGTTCATATAATAAATACAGTCTACATTAAAATAAATACATTTCATGTGTGTGTGTGTGTGTGTATATATATATATATATATATATATATAAATATATAAATACAGTATATATTTATACCACTGTCCTGTCTAATTCATGATCAAATTGCTCTGATTTGTGAATAGTTTCATTAAAACTCATGTTTAACTGCACAGGTGCATGTGTTTACAGAAGTACAAAAGTCAGTTTTATAACTTATGTCTTATTTAAATGTGTGTGCAGGCAGACAGGTGTCTGATAAAAGATCTACCTGGCTCCTAAATGAGTCTGACAGGGATCATTGTGTTGGTGAAAACAGAAGACGTCATGCTGTGTGAGGAATCCCAACTATGAGGCTGTTTAAAAGCACACTTTTCCCTCTCGCTGTGTTCTTTGCCTTCTCTTGTCAGTTTTAGGTTTTTTTTCATTCTGAATGGGTTTTGTGACTCCTGCTTGACATATTTTGTTGTCTCGAGCACACAAAGCGAGTCCACTCACGTCAGCGGATTAGCCGTGAAACTTCCTGCTGAAAATCCCAACGACAAGCTGAGAGGAGTCAAGCAAACAGGTTTACTCTCAGACAGATTTAACACTCGCCCTGTTTGTGTCGCTCAGAGGAGTCATTAAAAACACTAAACGGCTCTCAGGAAGCGGCCCTTCAGAAAAGAGGGCCTATTCATCCTTTATATGAAAGACTCGGGCTGGAGGAGGGTCTGAACGCACAACACACACGGCGACACCAGCTGATTTAATCTGTCCCGGGACGCAACCATATGGCTCCATTTGGCTCCAGCTGAGGCCTTTGGGTTTCTGTGTAAAATGTCCCAGTGATCTGAGACTCGACAAACTTCCTTTAGCACTTTTATCTGTTTGTGTGCACATATATATACAACTAGAAGCACACAAGAATGTGATCCACACATCAGGAGGATGCAGTTCACACAGTGGCCAGATGAGGACATGCTTTCCTCAGGATGAGTGCAGAGCACCCAACAAAACACAAGCCTTACATTTCACATATCCCCAGCTTCATTTATGGTAATATTTACTAATATTATTATAATTTATCAAATGTAATAATATTTAAATAAATACATTACCAAAAAAAAAACAAATAAATAAATGAATAACCATTGGCTGAATATTATTGAATATTAATTTTGTGAATGTACAGTAGGTGTATTTATTCGCATACATAACTTAAGCATAACTTATGCATAGGGATAAATACACCTACATTTTAAATTTTAGCCTTTCATTTTTATAATAGTTGTGAATTGCATTACACTGTACACTGAATTTACTGTAAATTTTCTAGTAAATTGTACAAAGAAATACAAAGAAATGGTTGGTAACATGCAATTTGAAGTAGAAAGATTAAAATTAGTTTGTGTGTTTTTACAGCATACATTGGGCGCTAAAAATTGGTCACAGATCCAATAATATCCATAGTGTACAAGAATATCTGATATACTGAAAACTTGTTGCTTGTTGTTAAAACGTTGCTTACAAATTTGTTGTAAGACAGAGTTGTAAGCATCATCTGTGAAGACATTAGTGTTTTACAGTCATGTTCATTATAATGTGCATTTCCCAAATAAACTAAACTAAACTACATTTAAGAGAGAGAGAGAGATGAAAATAGAAAGGAAGAGAGATGGAGGGAGATTTGTTCCTTGTATACCTCACAGGTAATGGAGAACCCCTCAACTTTAGAGACTCTGAAGTCTACAGGACACAAAGAAGTTGAGATCTTAGACCACCCAGAAACAGGTGGAGATACACACACACACACACACACACACACACTCAGGGCTTTGTGGGGAACTGCTGAATGTCTGGTGTTCAAAAGTCATAGCAGGTGGATCAGGTGTTCCACACATAAACACACACTCTTTTTACCATTTACACAGGCTTTTTAACACAGGCCCATTATCACACTTGGTTTTTTTTTCCCAACAGTGATTGACCGTAGCTGTATATATAACTATGTTGGAGGGGAGAAATTCAAGATTCATGTACTTAATCTTAAAATTCAAAAGTTTTTAATTTAAAGCTTTTCTACGTTTTTCTCCTTCTCTCTTTGTCTCTGCTTCTCTGTTTTTGAAGCTTTGTTAGTCTGGCTTTCCCTAACATTTTCAGCTTTCTCTACTACCACAAAAGCAACGCAGTGGTGCATAAAGCAGGGTGAGTGTGTGTCATGAGGGGAGGCTGGTGTAATTCTTTTCTCTGTGCCAGATCTTTATGAGTCATATAAACACAGGCTGGTCAGAAAACTTTGATAATTGGAGAGTTACATAAATGGCTAAATCCTCTGAAAGGGATTTTTTTGGTTGCTTTTGAAAGGGAGGCCCCACAGAGATCCTGCAGCATTAGCAGCTAGCTAAAGAAAACTCGCTAATTACTTCCCGCTGTGGATTTTCAGAGGAAGGTGTTTCTGCAAATTAAATCCCAGTCATCTACTGCAAGAGCCAGAGATGTGTGTGTGTGCGTGTGTGTGTGTGTTTTAAATTTACTGGTCACTGCAAAGATTAAAAATGAAGAAAACAGCTCATATGATATTATGATAAGTATGCATGCATGCATTTAAATAATAAATAATACTTTTCACTTGCTAGTAGATACAGGCTATATTTAAATGTGAAGTTTGTCATTTTTTCTTTGTTAAAAGAAAAATGCCTTTTAGTCTTTTTAATGTACAAAAACAACTATGAGTGTGTTTAAATGTCATTAGGATCAACCAATAATGTGTGTTTGGTGCAGAGCTATCTGTTTATCTGACCAATGGCGATGGGAGATGGGCTGGCTTTGGAAACCTGTTTGAAAAAAGTCATTATTTTCATTTTAAAAATCCTTTTTTTATTGTTTATGTAAACATTACAGAAAACATCACAAGCCCCATGCAATGAAATATTTGTATGGCATGCAATCTCTAAAATAAACCAAAGACAAGTACAGCACACAATCTCTAGTCTTGTAAATATGCATGAGTTTGACTTTGTCCTGTCAAACTGGATCAGAAATGTGACAAATGTTCAAAAATATTGAAATGTGACCTTTGTCTGTAGTTAATCAGTCTTGTGTGTCTTCCCTCTTTCCCTGTCTTTCCATCCTCTTTTATCACATTCATCTAGTAGTGTGTGTGTGTGCCTCAGGCATTACGATGTGTGTGTGTGTGTGTTTCTCTCTCCGGAGACGCAGTGGGTTCCAAATGCTGTGAGATCGTATTTGGTTTTACTCCATTGTTTTAACGGATTTTAGGAGTCTAGATCCTATTAGTTGAGAGTCCGGCCCGCGGCACTGACTCACCACAAGGCCCCTAATCTTCCATGCAAATTAAATCTTCCCCTCCTGTGTGTAAGTGTGTGTTAACATTTCCCTATTACACCATTTGACTTATTTATGTCTGCTATCGCAGTACAACTGGTATGTTGGCTCAGAAGGCCCATACATCACATTCATAAAGTAACATCTAAAATAATAATTTTTCTGATCAAAAGAAACTGTGTTTATTCACATCAGCTCTGATCTGCGGTTAGATCTTTGAAAAGAAATGTTTGTGAAGACAAGCTTGTGTTTACTGGAGACTATTATTCTAATTTGTGATCAATTTTAGGGTTCTCATGTGTCCTCCAATTTACTTTTGTTTGGGTTTTTTTTTTTCTATTCCTTTAAAGTTTCTTAGTGACATTATAAACCAGGAAGTGACATCATTTTGGAGGGAACATGCAGACAGCACAATCTTCAGTAAGTGTATTCTATGTTTTTAGCTGGTCAGAGTTCAACTTTTCATCTTGACTGATAAAATCAACATTTCAAAGGAAAGGGTGACTAAAAATATGAAAGTGAAGATGAAAAGCTGATGTCCTCATGTAAGCTGTTGATACTTCATTGGAAATGGCTTTATTCACACTCTGTTTAACATCCTTTCTGGAGTGTTCCTGGTAAATATTTTTGTGCGATTGTGTACATAATCAATCTATATATAAATAATGAATTATGATCTGTCAATGTGAAAGCAGTTTGGTCTGTACGTGCTTCTGTTTGCTTGAATGTTTGAGCTGCTAAAGCTAACTGTTTAGTGCTGAGATGCTTGTGAGTATGTGGTTAACTTGATGAGATGAGAAACATGGGTCATTAAATAAAATATGATCATTTGGCCATCATTTACCAGTGATCATTTACTAGTATTATTTACAGTATTTATTATTATTATTTATAGTATTGAATCACTTTTGTTTTTGTATGTTTTATATTTATAGTTGTCATTTTAATTCTAGTTTGTTATTTGTTTTTATACAGCTTCAAATTTAATATTAGATGTAATTTATTATTATTTTTTAGTTTTCGCGAGTTCACACTTCCTCATTAATCGAATAGAATACATATTAAAATTATATAGAATTTTTTGTTGTTGTTGTTGCCATACAGTAATTACATTCATTTTCATGTGAAAATATCTGTAATTCCACACATTTGTTTGTACTGAAT
>JAUMHE010000061.1:17875879-17899318 GCA_032359235.1 Enteromius mattozi
TTTTTCTGTTTATGTTTTTATTATAAAGTATTAGAATGTTTGTTTGTTTTGTTTGTTTTTAAATTTTTATCTTGTAAAACTGACATTTTTATTGTCTATATAGTTTTTTGTTTTAGTTATTTTACTTCATATATACATACATCTATATATATATATATATATATATATATATATAATGTCCTATTGTTTATTAAATTGTAAATAGGTAAAACATAATTTTTTTTTAGCAAAAATATGTGAGTTTAAAACACACACACACACACACATATATATATAACACTAAATATATTTAAATATATTTGTAAATATTTGTGTAAATTAACTGATATATTTTTATTTTCGTTTTTTCAAAAAAACAACACTTAATGTCATTTTGCTTCTCAAGCAGTAGTATATATATATATATATATATATATATATTATTATTATTATTTTTTTCCTTATATATATGTAGAGACCAGAATATCAAAGACAATAGTTCACCTCAAAATGATCGTTTTGTCATTATTTTCTTAACATCTTCTTTTTTGTGACTTGTAAAACACAAAAATTTATTAGAAATGAGATCAACGATGCTAAAAGCAGCACATTTGAGCCTTTCACGAAAGAAAGAAATCGAATAAGTCTGAAGCAACACGAGGGTGAGTATACAGCGTGAGTGAACTTCTGCTTTACTACTGATCTAAGCTAAAGTTCTGGTATAGTTTATGCATCCCTAATATGAATCGTTGCTGAGCTGTAGAACTTCTGTAGTTAAGAATTCTCCACCTGAAACGCAGGATTGATCCATCTGTCAGCAGGCACTTATTTCTTTCTGCTGTGCACACAAATTGTTAATGGTCGTCCACTCTGAACGTCAGAGAAAATGGCACATCCCTGACTTCTGCTCTCCGTCTTCCTTCTCCTTCCTCTCTGGGTTAACAGGGTTTAATTTAAATCCAAAAGGCCTGACAGCACACTTTCTGACGCTTTGGCCGGAATGTTCTGCATGGCTGTTCGGATCAAAGCTGGAGCATCTCTGGTATTGAGCTGTTGTAACCTCTGTCCGTGCTGATTAACAGCAGCGAGGGTCCTGCATAATCAGGAGCAGCATCAGGCACAGTCACACGCGCTGATCATCAATATGGAGAAAATGCATTGCGGTGCAGAAAACGCCTGACAATGAGCGTAAATCATAGTCACGGGGCGTTCTGAGGCATGCAAATGATCCTGGAAATGACCCAAAAGATTCATTCAGTGTGTTCATATTTGACACAACCCTCTCTATGCCTATAGAATAACAGAATACTGATTACATATCTGTCTGCAACAGAGAAATACTCTATCCCACAATGCAGTGCGTTTAACTGAGGTCATGTGACGACAGTCTTGCATGCTTTTTTTGTTGAATGTGAATTATTATTTTGATTATTGTGAGAAATTTTTAAATATTTACTGAGTTTTACTTTGTTTGGTTTGTTTCTGAGTGTAAGTATCTAAATAGCTTCACATTTATTTGGGAAGCAACAAAAGATCAGTGTTATTTTATTAATGTTTATTAATATTTTGAGTTTTCTTTATGTTTTCATTTTAATTTTACTTGAGGTTTCTAGTAACTTTGTTTTTTTATCATTTATCAATTAATACTTTATACATTAAAATAAAAATAATTTATTTTAGAAATCATATCAGTATTGTGTTACTTTATAATGTTGTAGTATTTATTAACATTTCAAGTTCCTTGTCATTTTTATTTATTTATTTATTTTTCAAAATTGTATATTTGTTTTTATTGGGTTTCAATTCATTTTTTTTTATTTCGTTTTATTAATTTTAGTAGTTAAACTTAGTTTTAGGTTTTTGTAAGTTAAGTTTTTTATTTATTTTTACCGTATTTTGCAACATGAACTATTTTTAATACACACACGCACACACACACACACACATATATATATATATATATATATATATTTTATTTATTTATTTATTTTTTTTTCTTTTGGTCAAACACAACCCATATAATATTGAAAAATTCTTTCCATGCAGATGGGATAATACCTTCAGATAACCAAGACTTGTCCAAGCGAAGTGAAAGTGAAAACAGCACCAGAGCAGGATAGATGTTTTGTTTTGAGGATGCCATTAGCAAACTGCTGCAAGCTGCGTCTGTCTCAGTTTCAGCTCTCAAGTTCCTGTAATGCAGCATGAAAATGCTCTTTGTATAGTATACTGTAACTCTCTGGCTTAACACAGTCTATTCAAGATTAACAAGAGCAGAAAATTGAACTATAACAATAACTGGCATTTTAACTCGGTGGTGGATCAGGTCTGAGCTGTAAAGCATTAGAGCACATTGATATTGTCCACACAGACTAATGACGGTCTGGCTGGTGTGTGTGTGTTCAGGGCTTGATATAGGAGGTTAGAAAGGTTGTGTGAGGAGTGTGTAAGTTTAAGTCTGAAGCTCACACCAGCTGTGTTTATGACTCTGCTGCACCTGTGGAGGTCAAACACACACAGATCACTCGGGCTTAAGCAGAAGCCGGTTTTCTGTTTGCTTCTACATTTTTTTTGTGCACGGGATGTAAATTTCACCCTCACCCTGACTTTAGAGCACATGCACCACATGCATGCTATTGCTCCATTATTATGTGTGAATTGTTTACAACATCCAGGGTGTTTATGTAAGACATTCTGAATGTATCTCATGAGAGAAGGCCGGGGCTAGTTGTCACTTGAGGAATTTGTCTCAAGCTTTGAATGCAACTATGAGATTTTAAGGTAAAAGTCTGAAGACTCAAACCTATTACTTTCTAGTAGTGGTTTTGATAGTTTTTTTCAAGCATATTTGTGTGTGTGTGTGTGTGCATTCTGTCCTTTTAAGCAAAATTCCAGTATCATCATTTTGGAGTGAACAAGATAAAGTCAACTATATGTGAACTATAAACTATATGTCTATATGTGAACTATAAAATCAACTAAAACTTGAGATTATTGTGTTGTGACATAATTTTTTACTCAGTAGTGGATCAGATCTGAGCTGTAAAGCATTTGAGCACAAAGCATTCTTGACCAAAACAAGGTATTAATATTTTTGTGTTTCATGAATGTAGTGCTTCATAATTGGTTTCATGTTTAAATTTAGCTTAAAAGAGTATTAAAAGCTGTTTTGATGGCAAAATATATTGGTGTTAAATGTGTTAGAAAAGGAATAAATTCTGATTTCCATTTTCTATATTTGGTTTATGTAGGCTTTTAGGATATAATAGTTGTATTCAGAAATTTCAATAATGGACATATTTAAAAAGATTGATAAAATGTAGATTTTCTATCTAACTAAAAGAGCTTATATAATTGCAACATTTACTGCATATTGCTGTAAGAACGATTGTTAAATGATTAGATATAATTGTCTTTATTTATTGGAATGTTACTGTTATAATTTCAATTTCTATTATCTGGATTTGCCATGAAAATAGATTTTCTGAGTAAATAAATAAATAATATAATCTATAGCCATGTAGATGTTGATCAGTCAGTTCTATTCAGGACAAAGCCCCCCCAGCACCTGGAAGCAGCTGTTTTCACCATAGTTTGCTAATTCATGATTAAAACATTGACACTTTACTCAGGATTAACCTGAGGAGCGTAATTGAATGTTAAAGCCCCTGGTTCAGCGTTTCATGTGATCAGAAGAGATGGATCAAGACAGGTGGATGTCAAATTGAATCCTCCTCTCTCTCTGTGCGCTGCTAATTGTTCCGTTTACCTCTGTGAAAGCCTCTGACTACGGCCGCTTAGACAGGCTAACGATGATTCACGGTGTCAAACCTCCCTTGATAATTAAAAGGGGAAAAAAAAACCCTTAGTGTGACATACCAACCACGACTGACAGACTAACACATTCAAAACACACTGAGTGCTTTATCAGTGTGACTGTAGTCTAATCACATTTCTTTTGCAAAGTTTGCATGGAAACACACTTTACAGTGTATTAATCAAAATGATTTGACACTACAACAATACTGTTGTTTTGGGTAGTTGCCAAAGAGTTGCTAGGTGGTGGCTATGGTGTTCTGTGTGGTTGCCAGGTTGTTGCTATGTATCTGGTAGTGTGTTCTGGGTGGTTGTCAGGGTGATACAGTAGGTGTTAGGTGTGCTTTTTAGGGAGTCACTATGTTTGTGCTAGATTGTTTTGTGTAGTTGTCAGGGAGTTGCTAGGTTGTTCTGGGTGGGTTTTGGAGTGTTACTATGTACTTGCTAGGGTGTTCTAGGTGGTTGTCAGGGTTCTGAAATGTAACTAGGATCCCAGCTAACAGGGAACGTTCTCGTAACTTTGGCTAACGTTCTCTAAAGGTTCTCTCAAAGTTATCAAAAACCGTTCTTGATTAACGTTAGTGGAACACTTCCTTAATGTTACCTGCAATTGATAAATGTTTTAAAAACGTTAGCATGAAAACATTATCATTGTGTTGTTAGTGGAACGTTTTAAAAACATTAGCATTAGAAACATTACCATTGAGTTGTTAATGGAACTTTCTAAAAATGTTTTGAATAACGTTCTTATAACCAAACAAGAACATTAAAACAACGTCTAAAAAACTGGAACGTTCTAAGAACGTTCAAACATAACGTTTTTGTAACTTAATGGGAACGTTAGGAAAATGTTCTTAGAACATTAATACAACAAGAGACTAAAACATTTTGAATAACATTCTAATAACCAAACAAGAATGTTAATACAACGTCTAAAAAATGTTCTAGGAACGTTCGAACAATAACGTTTTTATAACTTAATGGGGACGTCACAAGAATGTCTTTAGAACGTAAAATTGTTAGCTGGGATGTTTTGGGGTTATCAGGCTGTTGTGGTGATCTGGGTGGTTTTCAGAGTGTTCTATGTAGTCGCTAGGGTGCTCTGGATTGTTATCAGGGTGTTGCTATGAAGTTGCTAGGTTGCACTGGGTAGTTGCTAGTGGCATAAGTATAGGTGATTTTTAGCACATTTTTGTTATCCATTATATATATATATATATATATATATACACTGTAAAAAAAATCCTGTAAAAAACACTTTTTACAATACAGATTGTGTCAAAGAAATTTTACAGTATTATACACGAAAACAGTGTTTTGAAGGAACCAAAACTCCACCATTCTTCCCTGGTCAGACAACAGTAGTTTATGGGTTGCAACAAATTCAGATGTGGTCTCTAGTGATCTCAGAATAAGAATAATAAAGACTAATATTAGTGTAGATGACATTTTTCTTACAATGTAACAAGTAGGTGTTATGGGAAGTGTTCATGGTTTTGGTTGGCCTAATTAATGCAGCCTAACAATCTTTTAAAAGATTTGAATAACAGAATTTTGTTAGTGTGTTAAATGTAACCACTCAGAATAAACTGTATGTTATCATCCCTTTTGTGGATAGTAATATAGTAGGGGATGTAAAGAAGCTCTGTGTTAATGTATACACTTACCCTTTACATAGATCTGGGACAGGATCCTGGAGGTTCTTCAGACAGCATTATTTGTTACGTCTTTTGACACAGTGTGTAAAGTCTGTAAAGCAACTTAGCCATTTCCTTCAAGATTCATTAGGAAATAAGTATTTCCCAAGACAAAAACCTGCACATATTCTGCATTGGTAGGGTACCTGAAAGATAAAATTATAACAGTGAGCCATAAAACTGAGATAAAAAATATTTAATTTGTTTTTATTACTTAAAAAGTACCATAAATACTTTTACCAGATATTAGTGAAGAAAGGATGAACACATTATAAATAAGTTCACATACCTGACTTCTATTCTTGGTCCGAGGATGTCTAGGAAAGAAGAATGACAAAACCAGCATGCAGTAAATTCAACTTGAACCATTGTAATTACCAATGTACCTATTAGGATATATTACTTAAAGGTATACTTAACTTTTTTTTGTTGTTGATGACAAATTTTGATGGCATTCTGTTGGTACTAGTTCAGGAGTAACCACCTCCATCTCACTAAATTTGTTGAATTGGGTCCGTCTTGTTCTTGTTATCCCCATCCACCTTATTATATGCATGAAAGGAAAGACAGTTACTTTTCTAATATGAGAGTTGCACAAATTAAATGTAAATATTCAGTGTATGCACAGATTAAAACACATACTTGTAGTTTTGATTTGTGAAAGTGCTCTCCTCACTTCTACTGGCTTTATGATGTGAATGACACTCTTGGTACATGGATAACGATGATTTGCGCTTTCTAGATGGAAAGTGAAAAATTATTTCAGATAAAGTGCCTCATTTCTGTTTAGCCCTTAATGTTGTACACAACCTTTTTCACAGACACCACAACATAATATAATAACAATGTAATATAATACAATCATAGACATCTTTCACCTTTTTAGCTTGCCCTTTGATTTCAGCTGCTCAAGTAACTTCTGCAGAGAGAAACAAAAACAAGCATGTGAGTGCATGGGACATGATAATTAACATTTCTACAAAAATCCAAAGAAATATTACTTCTTCTGTTAGTAAACAATAAAACATTCCGTTTCAGCTACACCGCATTAAGTTCAATTAAGACCGAATTTAGGTCTTCCAGTCTGGCCCCAGAGCCTGACGTTTCTCTGATTTGTTTCTAGACTAAGCCTAACGTTACTTTGAATAATTCAGATGTCACGTCATATACGTCACCTCTGATTAAATAGAAATTTCGCTATAATCATCCGTGGAAGTTCCCTCATGTAGAAAAATGGCGCTACAGTCTATTTCATGTAATTTTACACTTTTCCACTGTATTTCAGAAATACGGGGGGAAAAAACAAAAAATAACAGTTTTTTTTTACAGTGTATATTTACAGTATACATATATTCTGTGTGTGTACATATATATATATATATATATATATATATATATAAGATGTGGACAAGATGTGGCTTTCTTACTAAAAACAGTCTGTTCCCTCTGCAGAGCTACCTCTCTCTCACTCTTTCTTTCTTTCTCTCTCCTTCTCTCTCACTCACACACAGACATTCTGCTTTGCTATTCTGCTCAAGCCACTCTCATTCTGAGATATCAGGCCTCATTATTGTCATCACATGCCACATTTGTACTCTTTTAGAGAGCGAATGGTGATAAAATGGAGCGTGGCCTCTCTCTTAGGTGCACTTAAACAAACTGGACTGTCTCTGAACACACACACACACACACTGCACTCTCTGTCTCCAGCTCTTGTTTTTACTGCTCTACTGCAGCAGAGAGAGAAACAAACTTCTTACAATCAACATGAAATGGCAACATGTATATTTGGGAATATTACATATTCTGTAACTTCATACTTTTTTTCTTTAGATTAATATGCACTAATGAACTGAGCACACTTTAGCAATATTTACAGTGAAATAAGTTTTGATTGCATGTTAACTTTGAGAAACATTAACACTGACAGTATTTTCAAAGACAAGATCTCTTTCACTGAAAGATGCTGATTTGAGTTTAATCAGTGATGTGAGGGAACACACAAGTTTATGTTGTCTTTTTGTCATATTTGTTGACGAAATAAAATTCAATAATATAGAATTTGATATCAGAGAGAAAATCAATGTAGTCTCTAGACTTTCATGATTGTGTGTCAAAGTTAGTACATCTCAGAATATCAGAGAAATTGACATTTAATTACATGACAAGCTTAATTCATGTTCTTTCTTTGTTGAAAAAATTTTGAACAAAAATTTGCAAATGCATTTTAAGTTAGATTTTTAACATCCTCCTTTTTTCATTATTTAAAATATCAGATAAATTGGCGTTTTAAGACGTGACAAGGTTTATTCACATGTCAAAAAGTTGACACCTGAAAAACATTATATTATTTCCATGATTTCGCAAATTTGTAAACTTTTTTGTTATAATTCTCTTACTTTGCGAATGCAAATTAAGGTAGTTTTTTAACATCCTCATTTGTTTAATTACATATAAGATCTGAGAAATTGATATTGATTCACATTCTCCACCATCATAAAATCCCCCAAAAAACAATATTCGTGCAAGTAAAGTATTGCATTTAGTTACAAAGTTAAACTGTACAAACAAGTTACAAACAAAAGTTACTTCTTGTTGAATTTCATTAATAATGACTATCAAATCCTAACAAATGGGACCAAAATGTAACTTTGCAAATGCAATTAAAGTCAGTTTCTTAACATTCTCACTTTTCCATTAGAATTCACCTGCACCAGAAACTTGAAAGTGATTTTGACGAAGCATCACAGTCTCTAGCAGCAGGTTGGATGTTGGAACGCAAACCTCTTGAGAAAGTGTTGCATCATGCTATCAGTTGAGCTCTAGCAGCCATGGCGATGTTCAGCATATGTGTGCGTAATGATTTGAGCAGCACCTCACTAGCGCAGGCGTGTGTTTAAGGCACTGAAGAAGCGTCTGTGTCTGACCTGTGTGCTGCCGAGGTCTTCTCTCTCTGTCATGCTCTATTCCTCTGGGGGTTCACATGACAAACTGCAGAAAGTTGTTTTGTCACGCTGTACCTTTATACGCTGAGGTTTTTTTTTTCCATCGTCAGTCGCTGTCTGCGCTGTCAACCCACAGTCTGCACCTGCTCTCACATTCCTAATTAGACTCGTTTAATTAATTATATTCAGCAGCAGAGCAACCTATAAGCGCTCTCTCATTGTCTTCCTCTGCTCAGAGGCTTTGGAGATTGTAACAGTTAAAGTAGGCCCACTGTAGGGAATACTAGTGTTCAAATACTCATGCTAGAACATGAAGTTGACAACATCAAGGTTGTGGGTTTGATTATAATGGTAAAACATATATTATGAATGCACTGTAAATAATTTTGGATGTGTCTGCCAAATGCATGAATGCATTGCAGCAGGCCACAATCAGTAATGTTACTTCCTCTTCCTGGTTATATGGAGTAAAATGGCACTTTCAGCAGGTCTTTTTTAGTTTTTTCAGGTCATGACATGAGTTGAGTAGATATAATTGAAAAGAAAATTGGAAAGCAATTCTGTCACACCAGGCTCATACTAACTTAAATAATAATAAAGGATTTTTAATGCTCACCAGTGCTGCTTTTATTATTTTAAAATGACAGTAAAATCAGCTACATTAATACATTTTATGACAATTAAAATAAACTCTTTCTATTGTAAAATATAATTTATTTCTGTGATGCAATGCTGAATTTTTAGCATCAGTGTCTTCAGCGTCTTGATATTAACACCTTTACTGACACATACAATAAAATTGTATGATCAGACTTAATTTTATCCATTTGGAATTGATTGCGTTTTGAAAAGTGGTTGTTAGATGCAAAATGAGGATGCTAAAATAATATTCAGGTAGCCATTCATTTAAATTATTCCATTCTGAAGTAAAGTAATTTCAGAGGCAAAGTAAGTTATTATATTTAATATTGTGAACTCAAACATGAGTGATGTGCACTGTTGAATCCTTCACGTCCAGCAAGAATGCATATTAAAAAATTAAATGGGGTAATTTTCATTTTATGTTGACTTTTTCGGGGTATGGCTATGCTTAACACTTATAAGTGTGTTATATTTAACATATTCAACATCTTCTGTGCATTTTGTACACTAGGTTTGTTATGTTTACTCTAAATGCAAATCACATGCATATTTTTATGCCAGATATTAAACATTAAGTTATTTAACAAACGGAATATTCCGCACTCTGATAGCCTCCCAGATGACATTGTTCAGTGTAAAATGAACCTGTAAAATGTTCTTCCTCTCAGCGATAGAACCTATAAAGAGGTGGAGGCGTCTGTAATCAGGTGCGCCGTCTCCACCCACCAGCTCCAGGTAAAGGACACCTGTCATACTCAGCTGCCTTCCAGCTGTCCGATCCCCCCTTAATCTGCAGGAGCAGAAAAAAGAGTCATGAAATATTCACTGCCTGATCAGCCTCGGCACAATAGAGGAGAACTGACTTCAGGCAGCAGTGTTGGACAACAACCTATTGAGTTTCCTGCTCTCTGGCATCAGCCATATGGAGGACGGAAGCTTATGCTACACGGCCCGCGTTATCACACCCTGATCGTGACCCTGTCTGAGGTCATCTCACCGCAATGGAAGCCTGAAATTCTTAAAAAATACATTTTAGAGTAGGTATTTCTGCAACTGGAAGCCTTAAAGCAATAGTCCACCCAAAACTGAACATTAGCCCAAAATTTACTCACCCCCAAGCCATCCTAGGTGTATATGACTTTCTTAAGCTCACCAGAGAATAGATGAACGAGGATAGAGCAAGCCTAAACACCAATAACAAATTAAAAGTCAAAAGCGAGAAGTTAGAAAAAAATGTCAGAGGATTTCACTGTAGTGCAGCTTATGTCATACATCAAGTCAGAGGTCAGCCAAAAAGCCAGAACTCAACTCTCTCGTGAACATCCACACAGCCGTTGCCAGAAGTCAGTGATAAAAGTTATAATTTTAAAAATAGAAATATTTTGTTACAAAACCTCACCAATCTGCTTTTTTTGGTAATCCCCTGAATAGTATACGTTAGTTTTACGACAGATTTATACGATTCATGGAGTTTCAAAATAATGGCCACTATCAACCAACATTACCGAGCTTGAAAGAGTCAGGATACATTCTGAAAAAAACTCTGTGACTGTGTTAGTCTGAAAGAAGAAAGTTTGGGTCAACTATTTTAATGCATTGAATAGATCACCAAAAATTTAAATTAGCTAAAAACATACTTACTCTCAGGCTGTCCAAGATGTAGATGAGTTATTGGAACACAGTATATCACTTGCTCACTAATGGATGCTCTGCAGTGAATGGGTGCCGTCAGAATGAGAGTCCAAACAGCTGATAAAAACATCTCAATAATCCACACACCACTATATATCCGTTAACATTTTGAGAAGCAAAAAGCTGTATGTTTGTAAGAAACAAATCTATCACTGTACCTTAAAACCATTGCTTCTGGCTAAAATATCCATGATATTGCCAGTGGGAAACGTCCCCTCATCTGAATTAGGAGATAAATCTGCGCAGATCAAGCCAGTCCAAAACAGATATAAAAAGATGCAGGTGGATTTTGATGTGAGAGACAACAGGAGATGGGCTTTTTCACTGCCAAAGTTTTCATGGATTATGAACTTGTATTTTAGGCCAGCGTTACTTAAAAAAAAAATAATTTCACATAATTTTTGTCTTCTCAAGATGTTAACTGATGGACTGGAGTGGTGTGGATTATTGTGATGTTTTTATCAGCTGTTTGGACTCTTATTCTGATGGCACCCATTCACTGCAGAGCATCCATTGCTGAGCAAGAGATGCAATGCTACATTTCCTCAACTTTGATGAAGAAACAAACTCATCTACATCTTGGATGACCTGAGGGTAAGGACATTTTTAGCAATTTTTGTTTTCATTTTTTGGTAAACTATTTGTAATGTACCTTAAAAGCAATATCATGAATAAATATAGCCACATATATAAATCATTATAATATGTATCTATTCATTGTTACATATTTAGATTATTTCAAATGTAACCATGAATCTGCAAATATAATGCATTTTAACTTTGGCTTCAGTTCGTTATGTAAATATAAAATGCATTACAATTTAAATTATGAATGCCTATATAATGCATTATACATAAATGCTTCAAGTAAAGTGTTAGCAGTATTTCCAGCAGGAAGTGTTTGTGGGTCTTAAAGTGACAGAGTTGGCTTTTGTCTGCGGGACGCCCCTGCTCTGCTCGGTTTAATTAATAAAGGCAGTGCCAGGGGACTCCTGTGATACTGTCCGCTATGACAGGACATGTCTCCGGTGCACTAAAGCATTAAATGACCAAACCCTGTCAGGCTAACTTCCACCGCCATCCCTGGAGACCACTCGCTTTTTTGCTTTTTATTCTCTCCTGGAAGAGGAGCCCTTGCTAGTTTAGTTCTCTCTTCCTTTTCACCCTTTTTCTTTCTTAAAGAGCGCGGCTCCTGGTTCTTTGCTCGTGGTTTTTCTGTGTCTGATGGCTCTAGTTTATTTTCTGCTGGATTAATTGGTCCCTGAATGAATTCAGTTGACAGGGTAATTCATCATGAGTTTACTCTGACAGAGAGGGGGAGGAGAGGAGAGATATACAGGAGAACGAGTGGGAACTGAGAGGATGGAGCTTGATAATGTGACTCTTTCTCCTTCTGTTAAAGGAATAATTCACACAAAATTAACATTCGGTCATTATTTGCTTAAATTCATGTTTTTGTTTTTTGTTGTTTTTTTTTTTTTTGTTAGCCAGGATCTTCACACTATCCAGACAAAGAAAATGAATGATAAAAAACACTGTTGCGCTCCAGAAAAGTGCACAAAGTAGCTGTTTCCCCCCTCATTCCTTCAAAAAGACTGAAATATCATTTGCAATCTTGGACAAATTGAAAAACAATGCCTTGATGCATTATGGCAGGTTTCACATCATCGACAGCAGATGTTTTGAGCAAACACAATGTGTCAGAATAAATATGCAACATGGAGAATGATATTTGAGAGCTACAGTGAAGTAATTTTCATTTACATATTAATCTTTGTAGGTTATGTAATAGAGTAAAAGTATCCAAAAGTAAAATGATCTGAATATTGGTGGGAATTAGGAACCTTAGAGTTTAATTTAAAGAAAGAATGTATGTTTGTATATACAGTGTGTGAGTGTCCCTTCAAATATTTTTCTATATTGTGTGTTTTTAATTAGTTTTTCTTAGTTCTATTGTTATTATTAAATAAATGAATAAACAGACAAATAAACAATTTATTTGGATAACAACCTAGATAACAATTCAATTAATTTAGAAAAATCTAGAAATTCTGCCAAATGAAACACATTTACAACACACATATTGCAATACAAATACAAATATACAATACAAAGAAAAATGTTAAGATTTTTAGTTCATAGTGACTTTATAATGGCTTGGTCTTTTTGAAAATTAATGGAAAAAATTGCTTTTTTCCCCAAAATAGAAGTGTAAATACTGTAGTGTCATCAGTTAATATATTTATTTATTTGGCCCAAATAGTGAAAGATAATATTGGCACCTCAGTATAGTGTTAGCATATTATGAATCAGTATGTAATAACAAATATATCCAATGTAAATTTCGTAAAGTCATAAACGGATGCTTCATTATTGCTTTTTTGTCCTTTTTAGAGTGACTGAAGTGACGGATCACCATGAGAGTTTGCGCTCCGGAGAGATCCGCACGTGTTTGGACGATTAAGGCAGTGCGTGTTTTGACACTCAGGAACCCTGACTGCCTGTCATTCTGCCCGCGGTAATCACATACGTGCATAACATTAGCTTTTAATTGCATCATGTATCACACAATAGCCATTAGGGCTAATTATTGAGTGGTGAGGGAGAAGCGCTTGGCTCTGGATGGACCACACTCTCCTTCTCATTTGCTTTCACATCTGATGATTTTCCATGTTCACTTGCTCCGTTTTAAACACCTTTAATACATTTTGCATGCATTGCTTTAGAAGGTCTGATCACTGAATGTTCACCCATTATCTGCTGGAAGACCTTGCATCTCTTTAGTGAAAAATCATTTATAATTGTTGTGCATCCGTCAGGCTCCTGGGATGGCCTGCTCACACCCGGCGCCACGACTGGCCATGATGCTTCCTTAAGAGTCCCATTATTTATTGCCAAATCCAATTAGATTCTCAGTATTAAAGTGACAGCTTTGCTGTGGGGTTATGCTGAAGACATGAAACACGTCTGATTTTCTTTGTCTCCGTCTCGCAATGAAAACAAGCACATGAGATTCACTGAGAGGATGAAGTGATAACCAAATCTGCAATTATGTCGTAGCGGTGGTTTATTTTAAACAAGCTGTGGATAGACGTTGTTAGCTGGCATTCGGTGTGCACTGGGTTGTGAAACTGCGACATGTTTATGACCTGATGAGAAACTAATGCTGCTAAAATGACAATGTTTGAATCACACATGGCTTGTTAATTCATCAAAACAACACCTTCATTCTGAGAAAGGAAGAAAAATGTACATACATTCATTATGATTTTGCATTTTGTAAACAATATGTTTGAGTAATAGAGATAAATCAGATAATAAATCAAGATTAAATTTATCTTATTATTGGCGAGAGATTCTATAGTTATGGGAACTTTTCTAGTGTCTGGAATTATTGAAATTGTGCTTTTTGTTAGGTTTTTATATTATGGTTATATTATTGTAGCTTCAAACCATTTCTTATTCTGTATTTTGTTTTTATTATTAATTTTTCTCATTTGTATTGAATTTAAATTTGAAAAAATGTTTAATAATTCAGAGATTATAAACAAACAAACAAACAAATATAAATTTGTCCTTTATCATCCTTCAGGGCTGATTTTAGAGACAATTTGGAATTAACCGTTACTTTACAAAAATAGAGATTTTGTGACAAATTAAACATTTACAATACAAATGAGTGAAAAAACAAACAAGTAAAATAGTAAGTAAAAAGCTATAAAATAAGATATAAAAAAATAAGAATTATATGAATTTTGTTTAGAATAATGAACTTTTTTTTTTTTATTTCTTCATTTTTTGAAGTCTATGTATTTTTTATTACACTAAATATTTCATTTCAGCCATGTATTTAAACGTTGAAGGTAAAATGAATGCAGCTTAATTTGGTTTTTGCGAAACCAGTGTCTGAAGGTGTTGTGTTGTAACTCTACTGAGCATTAGTGGTCACATGCTTGTAAGTAACTGACCACAGCGCTAACAGATCCGCTCATTAGCGGTCAGAGAATGGAGGCTGGTGTTAACCCAGCAGGTGCTCAGATCATTAAACCGAGTTTAGAAACCCTGTAAGGTAATGATGACACATTTTATTTGTAAAATCTAGACTAGTTGTCAAAAATGTATGGCTTTGCATGTTTGAAACGGTCTATATGATGTTACGTGTGTGTGTGTGTCTGTGCGTGTTCAGCCTTTGAAAAGCTCTGACAGTGGCAGGTGCTTTTTTTGTCGTACTGATGAGAGCCAATCAGCTGGCAGCTCTCTCTCTCTGTCTGTTCTCTCTCCCCTCCCTGAATGCTGTCATCTGGCACGCTGAAGTAACGCTCCGTTTGATTGACAGCTGCATCCAGGTTCACAGTTTACTGGTTTCAGTGAAAGAGCTAGAAATGCCAATTTAGACAGGAGTGACAAAAAGTTTCCATCTAAATGGAATAATTTTACCACAGGGAATTCTCCGCTCGGGGAGGGAAGAAGTCAACAGTGGGTTTTTTCTTCTCCTAACAAGGCCTGAATGACAAACATATACGACAGTTAGAGGCTGACGTGAGATGCTACACAAGGGAGAGGAGAGATAAACACCAGCTGAAGAGATGAAACTACACAGAAACTTCAGCTGAACAACTGCACACATTTACCAGAGTAAACACAGTTTCCCACCAAATATCACAATTAAAGCAGTTATTGCAATCAAATATTGATAATGTAAAAAATCGAAAAAATACACTATTTGTAAGAAATGCCATATTAATTTATTATGATTTTAAAATAATGACAATAATTATAGTGTATTTTAACCAAAGCTGATTACCATTGTAATTAATGAATATTAATTGATATATATACAATATATATTTTATATTATAATTTCATGGTAATTTGTCTATAATACATAACATAATTTACATATATTATAAAATTTATTTTATATTCTATTAATTGAATATGATTTTAAAATAATACTAACAATAATTTTAATGTGGTTTATATATATGTGTGTGTGTGTGTGTGTCTGACAAAACCTGCATTGAAATCAACATTGCACAACATTTCCCATGTTAGAAAAAACAATAAAAGGCCTCATATTTTCTTTGAGAAGCTTCACCATAAAAAAAAAAAAAAGGTAGTTTAACGGTCAGATTTTGTTCATAGACAAATAAAAAATCTCTCCTAGGGCTAGTGATTTTGCGCGAGCAGAATGAACTCACCTTTGGTCAATTTGGTCTTTCCTCCTTTATTCATAATCAATAATGAAGCGCCAAACAATTCTCCATAAGCCTGCAGGATTAAGAGATGGGAAAAACTCATTCCCAAAGAAATTCATTGCATCCTGTGTAAGAATTCCTGCATAGATGCCTCACTCTTTTTGTGAGGTCTCTGCTAATTGAATTCATCCCCATTTCTCGAAAACATTATTTCAGCTTTTCAGGGCCTGGAGAGATTATACATTTTATATGCTCGGTGATCCAAATCATAAAGAAAACATTCTCTGGCGCTCTTCCCAGCCACATTGTGATCTCTGGCGCCTTTAAATAAGTTCATCTGTTTAGCTTTAAATTCCCTAATTACTTTTTTGTGAATAAACAAAATAGAATTCAGTCCATTAAGCAACGAGGTGCTTCTAAAGCCTCGAGGGGATCCTTCTCACCAGAGCCTCAGAGATGCTTCTGAAAGAGATCTGAAAGTGAATTAACGCTACATTTTATTTACAGACTAACACATGACTTGTTATTTGCATGTTCTCATAGTCATTAACATCAAGCTGTTATTGAGGACAGTCATATTTATACTGTCATTGTTCATGCTGTAACCAATAATATAAATTTATATTGTGTTAATTCCTAGCTAACAGATGCTGCATCTGCACAGTAGCGTTTGTTAGAAACCTGATGATAGAATTATATGTATATTTTTGGATAGATAGATAGAAAGATAGACTATTTAGATTTGGAATATGACTTAGAAGCTGTTGGATATGTATATATTAGAGTATTCGAGCTGTGTGTTTGTAAGTCATTTGTGTTCTCTACAGATGAAACCAGAGAGACAGGGCAGATTTGATCAGAATGTATTTACAGTACAGAAATGACATTTTCACACAAAATTATTTTAAAAATTATTATTTCACAAAATAACATAAATAATGAACAAAACAAACATGTCAGTAGTCTTATAGTTTATGCATACAACAGCTTTTCTTTGCTCTGCATAGGATTTGTACATATATTGAAATGTTTTCACTATAATACTGTTTGTACAATGCAACAGCAGACTGTAAATAAAAAATATACATCAACAAAAAGTCTTTGGCAAATGTGATACAAGTACATTCTCTCAACTGTAACGTATTAGATGAAAAATAAAGTTGTTTGTCAGAACATGAACTCCAAGTGGAGCGTACAGTACGTGAAAAATGATTCGCAGAATTGCACTTGTTGTAAAGCATCGAACAAAAGGTTTTTTTTTTTGCGTTACTGAAACAGCTTGACGTTTCCAAAGCAGAGTTCTGAAAAGTAAATCATAAAGCCGATAACCAGTGACCAACCCATCTGTTGATTAATTGAACAGCTGCTAACTATTCTGTAAACACATTTGGAGGTTTAAGTGCTTCATCTGATCGGTAGTACATGTTTGTTTTCTCAAATGCTTCACAAATTCAGAGCAAACCACTGAGTGCTCAATCCGACTGAAGAGTAAGTTCACTGTTTATTCACTCAAGACATCTCATAAAGAGCACAACCCATAGTGCAAACAATAACACTGAGGAGAGAATTCACTAAACAGCTTCTGAATCTGTATTTCAGCACAAAAGCCTGGGTTTTATTGCTGACCAGTAGTCAGCTGCATAAACCGCTTAGACTAGTCTTAAAAGTTAGTCATCTTTTCTTCTTTTTTTCTTTTTTCCTGCAAGACTGGTCAGAAAGCGAATTTGAATTTTTGAAGTGGAAATGGAATGAAATTGGAATTGGAATTGGAAATGAAATTGGAAGTGGAATTTTGATTGGAACTGGAAGTGAAATTGGAAATTACATAAGTTAATTACATAAAAAACTGAATTAGAATTTTTGAAGTGGAAGTGAAATTGGAAGTGGAATGAAATTGGAAGTGGAATTGGAATTAGAGTGAAATTGGAAGTGATATTGGAATTGGAAGTGAAATTGGACATAGAAATTGGAAGTGGAGTTTTAATTGGAATTGGAAGTAAAATTGGAAATGGAATTGGAATTAGACTTAGAACTAGAAGTGGAAATGAAATTGGAAGAAGGATTTTAATTGGAATTGGAAGTGAAATTGGAAATGGAATTCGAATTTGAAATAGAAGTGAAATTGGAAATTGAATTGGAATTAGAATTAGAATTAGAGGTGGAAGTGAAATTGGAAGTAGAATTTTAATTGGAAATTTAATTGGAATTGAAAGTGAAATTGTAAATGGAATTTGAATTTGAAATGGAAGTCAAATTGGAATTGGAATTTTTACATTTGAAAAATTTGATTCCATAGTAACAGTCTTGACATAATGTTTATGCATCTGTCTGAAATTGTGTTTGCAGTGTTTTGCACGAATCAAGTGCTAAATCTATCATAAATTCTTAGTGAATTCCCCCCTGAGAATTTGACATAATTTGATCTATGATAAACACATAAAAATGCGTAATGAATGAAAATAATCCATGCATACTGTAGAGTTCTTCATGATACTTTTGTCATTATATATAAAAAAAAAAAAACATACAAAAATGTATCTTCTGCTTATAATCAAATCTGATCTCTTTAAGACCAGGGTTTCTTGTCCGGTTTCGTCTCTTTCTTGTTGGTGTCTGATTGTTTCTCACAGAAGTGTGCTAGAGATCTTCTGCTGGCGTTGAGAGCGTGGAGAAGGCCTGTTTGCTTTGTATTTCCATGCTGAGTTTGAGTACATACTGTGTTGAGTAATAGTTCACTGTGCGATGAGTGGAGCATTTTGAGTTTTTCTGCTCGTTTTTTTTTTTTTTAGCGCAGTCCATGCGTTTTGAACGGTTTTCCTTGTCCAGATGTGTTCGTTTATATCGTAGGTATTCATAAATAAAGTCTAGACATTTTTGTAAATTTGGATAGACGCTGAAAAGTACAGTCTGAAATGCCAATGCTTTTACATATTAACAATTTTCATTCAAGTCCAACTGTTGATGTGATTCAATTCAGTGTCTATCCAAACAAACCATTACATATATATGCTAGAAGCACTTTAAGTATGAATACCAATGAATAATATTAATGAGAGGACAAAATATAAAAGTATTAAAAAAGCAGATGTTTATTCCATTTTAAAAATCATATTTACCCTCAGTCTTTGAGATTTACATTTATTGTTCGTTTATCATTTTTCCTCGTCGAGCCTGTTGGGACTCGTGAGAATGGCTGAATTGTCGTTGAGATGTTTTTGTTCCTGATTGGCCGGTTCTTCATCATGTGACCGCATGATGTCCAATCAGCTGCACTGCTCACACTGGCAGAATATGAAGTCCGAGTCCATGGGCGTGCCGCCTAATTTGGTTTCCGTGGTAACTAGTGGCGGTCATAGGCAGTGGCAGCAGTTGGGGGGGCGGACCCTCGGGATGCACTATAATAATAGGGGGAACCTGAAAGTTAATAAGAAAGGAATGTACCATTTCAATATACCACGACAACGACTGCATATTAATATATTAAATGCATATTTGTTTTAAAGGAATAGTTGACCCAAAAATGAAAATTCTGTCATCATTTACTCACCCTCACGTAGTTCCAAACATGTATGAATTTCTTTGTGCTGCCCAACACAAAGAAGATATTTTGAAGAAAGTTTGTAACCAGACCGTTTTGGGTCACAATTGACACCCGTAGTATTTTTTCTCCTACTATGGAAGTCAATGGTGACCCAAAACAGCCTGGTTATAATCTTTTTTTTTTTTTTCTTAAATATCTTCCTTTGTGTTCGGCAGAACAAAGCAATTCATACAGATTTGGAAATATGGGAGTAAATTATGACAGAATTTTCATTTTTGGGTGAACAATTCCTTTAAGTATAATATTGTATGATACTGCTATTGAATGGCAGTCCTTCCTGGATTTTGCTTTCACAAAAATTTATGCAAATTCCATCAATTACAATAATACCAATTTTGACAATTTTACATATAATAATATAAATGAGATAAATTACAAACCATTGAAGTTGAACTGATTATGCAGATGAGTGGAACAGTATTTGTTTACAGAATGTTGTTTACAGAAAACACAATTTCAGCTAATTTGTGGATGCTTAAGATGTTTAGCTTGTGCACTAAAACAGTCATAACTAATTGCTACTGCATTTACATTAATTATATAATGATCAATGGTAAAGATTCAATGCACAATACTACAAAAAGTCTCAAATGAGAAATGCTGTAGCAGATTCTGTTGTTTTATTTAATTATTATCTAATTTCTTTAAAATCTTAAGGAACTGTTAATGCATTTCTGGCTCTCAACAAACATTTAACCAGTTAGATTTCAATTTATCCTTTTTTTTAAAAATCATATTATTTTTCATTTGTTTATTTTATTTGTTTGTTTGCTTGCTTGCAACAAATACTATTCCTTTAATATTTTGACAGAAACTATGTTTACCATAGTACATTTGTGTAAGAGGCACTCACTCAGTATTGCTGGGTTGCTGAATCTCCAGGCTTCATTGTAGGTTGTGTACTGTGGATGGCTGTAGGGATTCCCTGAAAATTCACTCCCTGAAATGGGACACAGAATCGCATATTAAAATAACAAAGCATCCATTTTACATCACAGTTGCTGAAAATGTAATTCAAATGTCAAACTTGTTTGTAATTTCTAAAACCCTCTGTGTCCTGCAGACTGACTGCACTAATGTGCTGCTTCTTCTCCAGAGTTTCTTTCTCTATTGTGTAATTTGATTGTGCAGGAAGAAAGTCAGAGCGTCGTACTGAACAATGTTGGTCCAGTGCTGTTTCTCTTTTATGAGATAATAAAGAGATGTTTTTATATGCGCCGGCCACATTGAGGGCTGTCAGTAAATCTCTCTGTGAAGTAGCATGTCTGTAGAGAGCTGCTCTTATTACCTGCAGCAGCTAAAAATAATGCAAGATCGAACCACATTTTACGAATTAGTTTGAGCTCAGTGATCACAAAATGCCTTTCGTCTGGAAATCTGTTGGACCAGTTAATTCTTTAGTCAATTGTGGTTTGATGGTCTATAGTTAAAGGCTTCCTGCATTCACATACCAGTCAAATGCTGCTTCTGTGAATGTCTGCAGGCTGCTGTAAATGGGACTTCTTTTATTGAGTCAGGTTGGTATCAGTGTCTGGTCACTTCATAAATGTAAGCCAATCTAACATTTTATTTATTAATCAGTGTAGAAAAGTTAGCCACTGACTTCCACAGAATGGAAAAATACCATGGAAGTCAATGGCTACATGGCAGCTGTTTGATTATCAACATTCTTTGTGTTCAGCAGAAGAAACAACTTCATACAGATCTGGAACAAGTGGAAACTCAGTAAATGATGAAAGTGTGAATGATGATTGTATTCCAGGTTAATGTGTCAGACAGCTACACTATTATTCAAACTTTGTCATTTGTAAAAGGCATCTTCAAAGCTGCATTTATTTGATCAAAAATACAGTAAAAATAGTAATACAGTGAAATGCTATTACAATGTTTTCTATTTGAATATATGTTAAAATGGAAATGGAAAACCTTGAAAATAAATCTTAAGAATTATAATAGAGAGTGTTTTTCGGTCTCAAGATACTCACCAGGAACCATTCCAGCCAGTGTGGACGTGGGGTAGCTGCCCTGCCCGGTGGGTGGGACGTGAGGTGGATATCCGGGTAAAGTTGTGTTGGCCATATCCCGACCTGAACACATAAATCACACCAGCACTCACTTTCTGGTCCAGCCATAAAAACATTCAGCTGATTCTTATTAGATTGCCAATTCATTTTTAACTTCACGTTTACAAATAAAGAACATCAACGGAGCTGTTCCATTGGATAAACAGCCTTTTATTATGGTAAAAGGCTCTTTGGATTATTAAAGTGCCCTTATTATGGGTTAGGAAAGGTTCATATTTTGGTTTTGGGAATCCCCAACAACAGGTTGACATGCATGCAAAAACACTTTCATTGTCTTATAATATGCATTTATTTTTTTACCTTATTTGATCAACAACTCCCAAACAATTTGTTTAACCATTCATTTTTACCAAACCCCTCCATTGCATGACACTAATCTGCGGTGATTGGTCGAATGGTCTCATTTTCATTTCATCATGTCTTTAACGCCTGAAAAAGCAGCGTTTGTGAGTGCAATGGGCAGCAATATGCTAATGTGTCAACATGACATCAAGATGAAATGGCTTGGTATTTGTTTTAAAAAATTAATGATTTCAATGATTCAGAGTCGACTCTTTCTTTTGAGAGACAATAACTTTATACACGGTGCACTTTCAGACTCAAAATTTCAAAAATACATAATAGCGCCACTTTAATATGTAGGGAAAAAAAAATCATTGTTCACTGAAAGGTTCTTTAATGAACCTAAAATGGTTCTTCTACAACATCAATGCAAAACAAACTCATTCTGGTTCCTTTATTTGTAAGTGTTGTTGGATTGTTTTGAATTTAAATAGTACATTATCTGTTTGAGACAGAAACACAGCAGCTACATTTTCAGAAACATTGAGTATCAAAGGATTTATTCTTGTTCTTTTGGGGTCAGAACAGAGAACAGATGTAAGCAGGGTCAAACCGACCGGCCCATACTGGCCTCCGCTAAACAGTTAGTGTTTCTTCTTAGCACTAAGAAGCTCCACATTCAGAGCAGTAATTGGGGCTGACGCTTGGCTGTCCTACCCAACGCTGTGAAGCCTCGACCCAGCCGAGCGCTGAAGCCTGACACCCCTCACAGACTAATGTTTTTGTTCGGGAAAGGGGGGCTGGGGGAGATGTGGAGGGTTTACTGGGGACGCTGGGGGAAACTTGGCCACCGATTCAATTCTAATGAGCAGGACAGTGTCCATCAAAGCTCAGCGAGTGTAATCCTGTGTGGACCAGGACCGTTTGCCAACGAGCAGAAAAAAGTAGGCAGTGCAGTGCAAAGGCTAAACAGCAGCTAAAAATGCACTTGAACAAGACAAAAATCTGACAAAAGCATCAGAATTTAGACATTTCTAATCATTAAAAAAACAGTTTACAAATGCTTATTTTATTTTACTTTTTTATCTCTGCATCCTCAGGCCATCCAAGGTGAGTTTGTTTCCTTATTAAATCTGGAGAAATGTAGCATTACAAGTATTGCTCAGAAATGGATGCTCTTCAGTGAATGGGTGCCGTCAGAATGAGAGTCCAGACAGCTAATAAAAACATCACAAAAATTCCACATGTTATCCACACCCCTCCAGTCCATCATTGAACAACTTCAGATGGTTGCTTCAGCTAAAATTCATAATTCATTATAACATACCTCCAGAGAAAATGTCCAACCCACTTATTTCTAAAGAACTGTTTTGGCTTGTAACAGATCACTGGAGCTGTGTGAAGTCCCTTCTTGCTTCAAATGCTTCACCATCATTCCTGTCCCAAAGAAACCCAAAATGACTGGACTTAATGACTACAGACCTGTAGCTCTAACGTCTGTGG
>JAUMHE010000061.1:17899418-17909675 GCA_032359235.1 Enteromius mattozi
CTGTCTGGTGCAGTCTTAACAACCTGGAGCTCAACACGCTCAAAACAGTGGAGATGATTGTGGACTTCAGGAGGAACACCCCTGCTCTCCCCTCACTCTCCATCATGGACAGCACTGTGGCTACAATAGAGTGGCTACAATAAGTTCCTGGGCACCACAATCTCCCAGGACCTGATGTGGGACACTTTGACTCCATTGTGAAAAAGGCCCAACAGAGGTTATACCACGTCAGTTATAGAAGTTCTGACTGTAGACGGTAATCAGGACAGCTGAGCGAATCATTGGAACATCCCTTCCCACTCTCCAAGATCTGTACTTATCCAGAGTGAGCAAAGGGCTAAGAAAATCACTCTGGACCCCTCACACCCAGCACACTCTTTAATCTGTTGCCATCTGGTCAATCAATCAATCAATCAATCAATCTATCAATCAATCACTTTTATTTATATGGCGCTTTTAACAATACAGATTGTGGCAAAGCACTGAACATTATCAAATAGAAGAATAGAGTGATGGTAATGTATAATGACAAGATTAAACTATTTACTGTTTTTATTAAATGCAGAGACGGTCTCTGTAATCAAAACGACGATAATCACTAGAAATTAGCTGCCCCCAACTAAGCAAGCCAGAGGCGACAGCGGCAAGGAACCAAAACCTCATCCATGAGAGAATGGAGAAAATAAAAACCTTGGGAGAAACCAGGCTCAGTTGGGGCCAGTTCTCCTCTGGCCGGACGCCCAGCACTTAATTTTTCAGTTCAATTTTAAGCGCATGTCAGATTGTGCAAAGGACTTGTGTGTGTGTTTGTGGTTTGGTCGACGCTACAGAGCACTTAGCACCAAAACGACCAGACACAGGAACAGTTTCTTAATGTTGAGTACACACAACATTATTATTCATTATTTTTTTTAACACACACTTATTTACATTTTATATTTGCACATATCATCATACATGCACAAACACTTCATACCTGTTCTTACTTGAATGTCTATATTATATATTGTGTTTTTGCTATTTTGTACACTATTTTGTATATTTGTATATTATTCTTTTTATTACCTGTGTCTTGTCACTGTCATTCTGTTGCACTGTAGAACTCTGTCACTAAAACAAATTCCTCGTATGTGTAAACATACCTGGCAATAAAGCTCATTCTAATTCTGATTCTAAATGGTGTTTGATTTGTGCAGATTTCTCTCCTGATTCAGACAAGACACCTTTGACTAGAGAAATCAATACTATGGATTGTGGATTTTAGCCAGAAGCAATAGTTTTAATGATGGATTTGTTTCAGTTTTTGTCTTCTCCAGGTGGTAACTGATGGACTGGAGTGCTGTGGATTATTGTGATGTTTTTATCAGCTGTTTGGACTCTCATTCTGACGGCACCCATTCACTGCAGAGCATCTATTGGTGAGCAAGTGATGCAATGCTACATTTCCCTGGATGAAGAAGCAAACTCATCTACATCTTAGTTGAATGAGACTAATGTGCACTTGTTTGAATGCTTGAGTATGTTTCTGACTTACCAAATACTGAGAAACTGCATGGCTAAAATACTAGTAATCTGTCAACAGCCAAGAAACACATAACGCCTATTTAATTTTCGAAACCTCTTTGCTGAAAATCAGGGTGACCTTAGTATTATCTGAAAAAGTTGAAAAGGTTGAGTGCAAACACTTGCTTTAACATCGCTGTATTAAATTTGCCATGACAGGGACACCTTAATGTTCCAACAACGAGGCTACAGGAAACGTTTGACCTCTATTTTCTACATTCAGGATCCAGCAATTTATCACCAGCCAAAAAACACGGCACCCTAATTAATTACAACTAAGCAAAGGATGTTTGGAGAGCCAAATTGCCCTAATTCCCTGGATGCACGGTGAAAGTCATTTGTTATCAAATGTGTGCTCAAAGGTTAGTTTGCGTTTTTGTGAAGATGGAATAAGCATTAATTTGTGTGACTAGGAGCGTGGTGCCCTCAGGTACGGAAACACATATAGCCAGTTTATCAGGAGAGAGAGACAGAGAGAGAGAGAGAGAGAGAAACTAGTGCTTCTTTTAAGGTGACAAATTCATTTAATTTCACAGCAGCATTTTCCATATAACTGGACACAGTTCAGCAGCAGTAGACCAGATCTAGTGTTAAAGCTTTTGAAGTAGACAATAATATATTTTACTAAATCTTAGAATATATTTTACTATAATTGTAATAATTAAAAATTCTATAAATGTAATATATATATATATATTTTTTTTATGAAAATTTTATTTATTTCATTATATATATATACTTTTTTTTTTATAGGACAAGCCGAGAACATAAAAGATGTGTATCTGTGAGGTATTCACAGTTCACCAAGAACCTCATCTCCGCTGGCACTGGCTGCTTCATGAATCATTCATTTTTAATAGATTATGCAAATTCCCTTGCATAAAATCAACAAGATCAATAACTGTGGGCATTTTAATTGGGGTTGGAAAACATGGAGGATAAGTGTAATCTGTGTTTCTTTTCCGTTAAGGAAACCATTCATCTAAACACTGGATCTCAGCCTAACCAATGAGAATCATTTCAATATTTTTGTTTTGGTACAAAATTTCTATTTGGCGAGTTTATCATGCATGTTTAAACTGGAATACGTTCACATTTAGAGCTAGTACATCCCATTTTTCAAGTCATCCTGAGGTTGATCTAAATCCTAAATACAAAATGTATGATTCTATATCATATGGACTATTTTTTAAAGCTGGTTTCTTATTTTGTAGATTTGAGAACATTCATTCCTGTTAATTTTCATTTATGTTCTTCATATTCTTCACAACATATCTCCTCTTGTGTTTAAATAATTGAGTTGAAGGTGAGAAAATGATGACACATTAACCTGATTATTACATTCATACCTGATTAATATAAACACACATCACACAAATCTGTTGTGATGTAAAACTACCATGAACAGATAATCATCGTTATAAGACCAATATCACCACACGTGAGAGTTTGAATCTGCTGATGTAATTCATGCATGTAGATAAAACACGACTGACTTTGCATCCAGTTTTATTTTCAAAAAGAGTTCAAAAGCATATTCAGTGCAATATTAAAACTGCACAAGGCCACAATGTGAGAATTTGTATCCTTCATAACTAATAAGCTGTTGGAGTTGAATATGAGGGAGAGAATGGTCATGAAGGGGACAGATCATGTGATCTTACCTACAGGGTAGCTCTGTGACATGCTGGCGCCGAGGTCAGAGGTCGTGCCAGAGGGTTTGACTTCATCCAGGCCTGGGTTTAGAGCAGGGAGGCTGTATTCACTCGCCTGCAGACCAGAGCAACATCATCAGCATTAGACTTTTATCATCTTTCCTCTTTCAAATCAAACTAAAACTCACTTATGTTATGCTTCACATCTCTCCCCCCCACAATGTTCTGCTTTATTACATTTGTAAGTTTAGATTTTTTTATCTACATATTTTATTACTATTACAATTTTTTCATACTCTCAGTTGTTCATTTTTCTGACCATATATAAATATATATTAAAATCCCACAGATTTACACTATTTACACATATCTACAGACAAGTATTTGGTCTCAATACCTGTTTTTTTATATGTTCAGTTTTAATTTTCGCTTAATTTTTTAGTAATTTTTTATTAAATTTTATTCATATACTTTATGCAAGTCTAATATTTATTTATTTGTTTGCAAGAATATTTTTGTGCTTTTACCATTTTATATTAGATTTTTTTTTTTTATTTTGATTTTTTTTTTTTTTAGTTAGTAATTTTAGTGTTTTTTCTCAAACTTATTTTAATCATCAGATTTTTTTTATCTAATATTTATATTTGATTTATTCCAGCTAAATTTAGGTTTTTAATAGTTTTTGTTCATGATAATCCTTGCAACCCTTCACATCAGCATCCTCTTTAAATAAAAAACAAATTCTCTTCGCTACAACAAGCCATCATTTGAGGTGATTGTGTTTCCCCTTCTAGAAAGTAAAAATGATGACATGTTGTTATGAATTTAAATTGAGGCTTTGATTAGTTCACCTCATTCTATAAATATCATTTCTGAAGTGCTGTTTTAGCCTTTGCTGAATCACTTATAGTTGCGAGGCCCTGCTTCGGAAATGACATTGATAAGATTTATGATTTTCACAACCCCCTTCCATTACAGACATGCTCCTCAGACCGTGTCAGCAGATGGGGGGGATTTTTTTTCTTTCTTTTTTTAACTCTTTTGTTATTTAATGAGATGAGACTTCCGGCGTCTGCATGTTGAGAATGTCTGTCCAGAATAAGTGTGTGTGTGTGTGTCACAGGGAGGCCCCTGACCCCAGCCATGTCTGTCTCTATCACAGATAAACTCTAATTGTGGGCTACAACTGTTTGCGGCGGCCTTGCCTGATGTTCCGCTCTTTTCGGTGGAGGCCGTGGAGCAGAACAGGCTTTTCTCATGCAGATGGAGGGGAGAGTGAAAAGGATGAGCACATGGCTAGCAGAAGTGTGGGAGGAGAGCCTATCTCATTCAGCATCTCCAGAATGGCTTTTTAATGCCTCTAAACACAACCATTGGCTCTGCTCCAGTACCTAGTCAGCTGCCTATGTAGGCATCATAGGCATGCTACGGAAATCAAAAGCCGCTCCAAAGATAAAATGCATTCTTTTGGCCAAATTTGAAGACAGGCAATACCAATGCTTTGCGACAAACTCTGTGGAAATCTATCAAATTGGTATGAGCTCATATATAAGCTTTATATATATATATATATATATAATTTTTTTTTTACTTAAACACTTCATTCAGGACTAAAAAAGTTATAAAAATAATTTTGTTAATTATTTTGTTGTAATTTTTAAAATTGCTCCACCAATCAATCACTTTTATTTACATGGTGCTTTTAACACTACAGATTGTAGCAAAGCACTGAACATTACCAAATAGGAGAACAGAGTGATGGTAATGTACTAGTTATATGGCACATAAAATATAAATGAAAGTGTATATAAACATGATTTGGAAATTATTATATATTTTTTTTATATGTAAAAGGATATTCAACAAGAAAAAATATATTAAACAAAACACTCAATTATGTTAATTATAAGCACCAGGGAAATTATAATTAACTAAATTAAAACCACACACACAAAAAAAGAGAGAAATAAAATAAATGTTAATAAATAACAGAAAGATATTTTAAATATTGGGCTTTTCAGCTACTTACCAAAGCAAATTTTTTTTCATTTTCATTTACAATAATTCTAAAAAATGAAAAATATAATAATTCTTTTATAATATTTATACAGACACATAAAAAAAAAACAGACAAAAAAAAAAAAAATGAAACAACATCATTAGCAACATTCTAGGTAGAAAAAAAATCTAAATGATCTATAATACAATATGCATTTTGCATGAATTGTGTTATTTTTTTATTAGTTGCAGCCAGTTTGGTCACTTATAAGTTTCAAGTAGTTATGATTCCTAAGTAGGCAGTAGACAGCAAGGCAGCTCACTAGATTTGGAACAGAGCCATTAAATAATAACCCAACATAGAGAGAGACAAAAATAGAACGGTGGTCTGGTTTAGGGATAGCGAAGGAGAAAAAAAAAGAAAAGTGGTCTATGAAGGGAGAAAATAGTCTGATTAATATTGCTTTAAATTAAAACTGATTTTTCTAGAGCGTTCCGTTCACCCATTTTTTCCTTCAAAGGCTTTCCGTGTTTCCTTCGTCTTTTTTCCCTCCTTTTTAATACCCTCTTTGACGGCCTTTGTGATTGCGAGTCATTTCCAATTCATTTCGGTATTGATCTTGCAGTGAAAATCAGTTTTGTAATTAGCTGCAAATTAGGCCTTCTTCTGGAGGTGAGTGCTGTCGGCCTGATTAATCGCCGGAGTAATGTCTCCCGATCGCACCCAAATTAAAATGAACTCAATTAGGCTGTTCCCTTTGCTTTATGGCTCCAACTCGCTCTTTCGGGGAGAGAAATTAATCGTCACTTGTTGTTTAGTAGTCTAATGAAAGTAAATAAAGGTTATCCATTATAATAAATCCAACACTTTTAATACGAAATTGTACATAAAGGCTTTCATATGCTGCTGTTTGTGTGTGCATGGGTTATTAATTGCTAACATTGTTACTTTGTGAGTGTTTGGCCACATTTAGATTTTGTAAACAGCTATGAAGGAGCAGTACAGGAAATGACATCATTTCTCTTGTGCCGCTGAGTGGGCGGTAGCACATCTCGTGTTGTTTTTCCTGAGAATGTATTTTTATTTCCATCAGAAAATCAATAAACGGAGGGAGTTCTGCTCTTTGATCCTCAACGCATCACTGCAGCACCAGCACTTACTGATAAACAACATGTTTATTTATACACACACAGAAAAGAAAAGAAGCACACCATAAATATCCTGTTTTTTTTAGAAATCATGCTGCACTATTTTTTGTGGTTTTACAGACAAAGTTAAGACCTTAGACTTTTTTAAAGACATTTATGATAATACCATTTTATTCTTTCAGGTAATCTTTAATATTGCTAGTATAATATAATATAATATAATATAATATATAACTAGTATTGAAGTAATGATTTACTGAATAATATATATATATATATATATATATATATATATATATATATATAATTAAAAAATATAAATACATAATATTTAATTCAAGAAGGATGCAATAACTGAAGTTGATAGTAAAAACATTCATGTTGTTATTTAACTATTTCACTTCCTATTTACCAAAGAATCCTGAAAAAAAGTTTTTATTAATCAGCATTTTATTAATAAAAACCATTATTAATAATTGAGCACTAATAAATAAAAACTGACAACAACATAGCCCCAAATCAATATATTAGAATGATTTCTGAAGGATCATGTGGCAGAGTAATGATGCTGAAATTACAGTTTTGATCACAGGAATAAATTACATTATGAAATGTATTCACATTGAAAACAGTTACTTAAAATTGTAATAATATAATTTACAAAATTACTATTATTGCTGTATTTTTGCTTGCTGAGCATAACCATTAAAAATTGTTACCATAGTACTGCCACTGTATTGTTAGTAAGGATAAATAGGTCTAACACCAATATGTTTCCCAGCTGCAGAAGGTCCCAGGGACAGAAGGAGACGTCACTCACCTGCTCAGGTTTGATGTGTTCAGAAGTGGGAAAGACGTCTGGGAATGCCGGCCTCTCGAACACTCGGTCCAGGGCCTCTAACTGCTGCTGGGTGAAGGCATCGGCTCGCAGATGTTTCCTCAGGCTCTCCACGCTGCCCTGAGAATCACTGCTCTGTGCTGAACCCTCAGAACCGTCTGCAGACACAGACAACAGCCTTAAACTCCAGCCTTCAACAACAACTACACACTGCATAACTTGAGTGAGGATCTTCTGAGACAAATAAGTGAAGGTCACATTTTAGAGTTTTCCTCATTTAGAGAGCGGGGCTTCTACTGTTTTACTCAGTGTGTAACACAGCTCTAAGTGAAAGAAAACATCCTGCAAAGTTTTAGATCTGAAAGCGCATCATGTATAAAGTTACTGTCTCTCAAAAGAGAGAGTCGACTCAGAATCATTGAAACAAGTTGTTTTTAAAACAAGTCCCAGCCGCTTCATTTTGATGTCAACATGAAACATTAACATATTGCCGCCGATTTGTTGGTCTTTTCCGGTTTGTCTATTGAATGAAAATGCAAATTTATTCTTCACCACTAGGTGTCACTTTAGTAGCGTTAAAATCTCACAAACACTGCTTTAAATGAAATATACTATACATACTTAGCCTATTCATTTGTTATGAATTATCTTTATGTTAGGTTTTTTTCCATATAGCAAGTAAATTAATAGGGATTAATATCCTTTCATTTATGAATTATTTAATTTAATGGATTATCTAATAATAGGCATTTAGTACGCATGCTATTTAGCATTTATTCTACTGTAATTAAATTGCCAGGAAATAAATAACTGTATCAGGACTCTTTCCATCACATAAGTCTTGTAACAGAGTAAATATGTGATGTTATGTGTGTGTTAATGTAATTTCAAATCTTTGGTCATATCACATATTCTACTAATAGGCCTATATTACCTGTATGTATTTACATTCATCTCTGTTTTCTCCAGGTATGTGCAACACTGATTTGATTCTCCAAAACCTCTTTACTCTGAACCTGACACACACACCCTTGAAGAAAAGCTCTGTTGTTATTGTTCAATCTCTTTACCGGTTAAACAACGCTCCACAAACAGCACTTTCTCTTGGTTTTCCTCTGACCTGATTACCCTTGTGCCGAGTAAAAGACTGCCTCACACCTTCCCCTCTCTCTCTCTCTCTTCTTCTTTTCACCCTGCCAAAATGCTTTAGAGCTCCTTTAAATATCTTCACATCCCGCCTTCTCTGGAAAGTCGCGTCTCCCTTACAAATCTGTCACTCTACATTCGCAGCATATTATGTTCTCTGTGCGGGCCACAGGCACCGTGATGTATGACATGCTCTGCCTCTATTGATTGACCCAAGAGAGAAAGAGAAAAAAAAGATGACCTAAGAAAAAGAAAAACTATTCTTCAGGCATTAAGACAAATGATGCAAATATACATCAAATCAATCAAATATATGCTGCTTTTTTCTTTTATTTAAAGAATCCTGAAAAAAAGCTTTCACAAAAATATTAAGCAGCTTATCTGTTTTAAATATTGATAATAATCAGAAATGTTTCTTGAGCAGCAAATCAGCATATTAGAATGATTTCTGAAGGATCATGTGACCCTAAAGACTGGATTAATGATGCTGAAAACTCAGATTTGATCACAGCAATAAATTACATTTTGCTACGTATTAACAGTTATTTTAAATTGTAATAATATTTTACAATATTACTGTTTTTTACTGTATTTTTAATCAAATAAATGCAGACTTGGTGAACATAAGAGACTTCTTTCAAAAACATAAATATTTATTTTATTATGTGTATATGTTTATAATCAGAATTATTATCTAGTTTATATATATATATATATATATATAAATTATTTGTTTAAAATATGTATAACAACTTTTTCAAAAATGCAGTTCAATTGCAGCTAAACTAATGATTATCAATGAACATTTAAAAAAACAAAAAAAAACAAACTTGCTACATAAACTTTTTTGTTTTGTTTTGTTTTGTTTTATGTCCTATTTTTCCAGTACTCAAGAATCAGTGAGAAGAGAGACCAGGGGATAGAAAGAGAAAGAGAGAGGGGTGGCTATAGAGTGATAGAGGCTCAGACTGGAATGAAGTCTTGATGAGTATCCTGTCCCAGCTCATCGTGTCTATAATACTCTTCTTGATCGCACATTTTTCACTGCCGCCGAATTCAATTGATCAATCATGTCTGTCTGATGGCACCATTTCAGCTGGTTATTACCACTGCGCTTGTCACGGTGACCTTTTCTTTCTGCTCAGCGAGCTGTTCCACACACACATACACACACACACTGGACACTGCTCTCTCTGTGCATGTGTGTGTGTGTCTACACAAGTAGATTTTTAAATTTTCTGAAGCTTGCAATACTACGGTGTTCTTGGTGGTTGTCAGCCTGTTTTGTAGAGTATTTATTGGGCAATGCACTGCTATACGATTGATTGGGTGAGCTGGGTGGTTTTTAGGGTGTTACTAGGGGGTTCTGAATAGTTTCTAGGATATTATTAAGCCATTTTAGGGTGTATAAAGTGGTTGTTAACTTGTTTCTGTGTGATTTCTGGGATATTTAGAGGGTGATGCTTTGCTATATGATTGATTGGTTGAGCTAGGCGGTTGTAAGGGTGTTGCTAGGGTGTTCTAATTAGTTGCTAGGACATTGTTATGCCACGTTTAGGTTTTCTAGGTGGTTGTTAAGCTCTAAGCATAGCATAGAACACCTATGTTATGTGATTACTTGGGGATTTAGTGGACGATACATTGCTGTATGAACCCATTTAATCCCACAGGTCACAATAGTGACCGTAATTTTTTTTTCATTTATAAAGCTCTTAAAACCTTACTGACTGATGTTTTAGTGCACTTCCTGCAAATATGGAAAAAATAAAGGGTCTCAATTAAATATGTGAAGTTTTACACAATTAGTGCAAATTATCAGATGACCAGAGCAGTTTGCACCTTGAGAAAATGATAACTGCATCAAAGCTCCAAAACGAAGGGCTAGTAAAGTATGTTAACATAAAGATA
>JAUMHE010000061.1:17909775-17936226 GCA_032359235.1 Enteromius mattozi
ACCGGTCACAATTGTGACCAAAAATAAAACACATTTTTTCACACACTTTGCCAAAAAAATTTCCAAAAATAATTATTAATTATTTCAAAGGGTTGCTAATGAAGCATCATTTGGATATTTTCATGTCTGGGAAAAATTTGGGATTAAACGGGTTTGGAGAGCTATGTGGTTTTTAGGGTGTTGCTATATTGTTTCTATTTTTTTTTCTTTTTAGTAGTTTCCATAGTATTTTTTTGCTCTCTGTGACTTCCAAGGTAGTAACAATTTCTGCATTTTTTAGCCTGCTGATATGCGGCTTGCAGTTGCTCACTAGCCGAAAATTGCATCCTCAAGTCTCTGAGCAATAGTCATAGTGATGCTTGACTTAGCCTTGTGTTTTTCCCCCTTCAGTCTGTTAAAGCTGCATGTTTCCGAGCAGGCGCTCTGTTTGGACATCTCCCATGGGGGTCCTTGAGGTGGAGTGGGTATTTGCTGTATCGGGCGCAGGGGCAAATGAAGTCATTAATTAGGTGCCATTAGGGAGCCTGGGCCACAAACCTGATCAATACAACTGCATTTGTCATTCACACCAATGACAACAGCTTCCCACTCACTGGATGAGCTACATTACTGCTCTGGCTTCCTCTGCTCTGTTGTTCTGGCAGGAGCAATGAATGTAACGCTTCAGCTGCTTAGAAAAAATCGACTACTGACTGACTCCTACTGTGACCAGGAACCAACATCATTATATCACAGCAAAATCTGTTTTAAATAGAAAATTAAAACAATATTACAGGGAATATTAAAGAAAGATTAGTTAATTATATCGCAAAAATCTTAAAACAAATAAAATGAAAAGGTACAAATACCATTTAGTTACAAATACGAACATTTAATTAGCTGAAATGCACCCTTAATGAGTAAGTATGTTACCGTTTGAAAGGATACTGTCCTAGTGACAGCTTTTGTGCCTTTAGTTCTAAAAGCGAAATTATTTCATTTCATCTTACATCAGAAGAGCTGCTTTTAAGATACCTTAAGCTAGCTTAGTCGCCATTAAAGCAATGCAGGTTTGCAAAACCCATACAAAATGACAGAATTAAATTTTTTATTGCCCCATTTGTAATGTATTACTTGTTAATTTGCAAGCTACTTTTTCAAACAGGTAATGGCAGTTATTGACATTAGATACTTTTTTTTTTAAGGAGTAATGCTATGCATTGTTTTTAAAAGTAACTTTCCCCCACACTGCCCGTTAGTGCTTATGTAATGTCTTTTTTTACCTGGAGCCTCAATGGCACCGGCTTTAAGGCGCTGGTGCACAGTTGCGATGTGTGCTGCCCTGCTGCTGTGGTATTGATCTGCGACTGAGTGGAGCGGATTCCTTTTGACGTGAGTCAGTATTAAGACTGAGGTAACGAGGGAGCGCTCTCTCAGAGCAGATAAGCAACTCCATAACGCCGCAGGATTCACACCCACAGGGCCTGACCCCATGGGAAAGAGAGAGAGAGAGAGAGAAACTGCTCCACAGCTTCAGAGCCCAGCTTTTACATGACTTTACTAACCAACACAGTACCTAAACTGTTTACTGCATGAATATGAAGTACTAATCTGAGTACTATAGACTTAAAGTACATCACCTTAATTAGCCTAAAAGTTTTGTTCTCGCTCTTAGCTGAAAAACCTGAAAAGGAACTATCTTTTCTGCTTCTAATGGTTTACTGCTGGCAAAATTAACCAAAAAAAATAAAAAAGCATGCACCATTGCAAATGTTAACCATCCATGCTGTTTTCAATGTACTAAAACTGAGGCATGTTAATCTTGTATACAATTTAGGATGGACGGTATATGCGAATTGCAGACATCCTGTTATAATGAACACTTCCATTTGTGCTTTTCTAGTTGTAAACATATTCAATATTCATATTCTCTGAGGGAAAAGGTGTATTAAAACAATAATGTTGGGAATAGAATTGCGGGAAAAAAATAAAAAATCAGCCTTTTCAAGACTAGTTACTACAATAAAGTTGAGGTAATTTGATTGTATAGGCTGAGGGAAAGCCTGTATTAATAATTTATGATTTTCTATTAGTAACAGTAACTGTAATATTTAAAAAACATTGTTTGTTGTTGGCAGAATTTGCTTAAAAACCATGTACAATATGGGTGCACTGTTGAAAATGTGCTGGAATTATTATACCATCTGGGAATCGTTTGGTCATGCTCACTTTTATAATAATATTAATCATGCATACTATTTAGGATGACTATATGTAAATTGTAAGTCTCTTTTGTAATCAACATGCAGTAGGGTAGGCAGATTACTATTAGGCAGGTACTATTCTTGTTTTGTTTCTTTGTGACCAACATGTTTAGCATAAACTGTAGACATATGTAAAAAATAACAATATGCAGATACATTATAAGCTTGCTTGTCCATTTAACAAACATTCTAGCCATAATGGTGTGACAAAAACCGTTGCGAAGTGGAATTTTACAACTGAAGATTAAATGTATTTCTCAGCATAAACACAAGACAATCAGTTTAATGGTAATGAAAATAAAAGCACATATTCAGAATCCGAGCCAAAGCTGCGCAGCACCAGTTCGCTCTCTCCTCCGTGGTGTCTTGGGTTGGCCGGCGTAAAACTGCTCTCATCTTTTTAATGGTCTGCTCTTATGAGACAGCTGTAAAGGGGGGTGCTGGGATGTGTGGATGTTAGATGTTAATTTGTGCCGTAATAGCTTTTCTCGGCGGAATTGCAAATTCTCTTAAATGTCACTTGCAGCATCGCGCCTCAGACAGCCAGGGTCCGTGCGGATAGCAGAGCTGTCTCTCTCTCTCTCTCTGTATCGTGCTACTTTTAATTTGCAGTAATACAGTAGCGCTGTCAGATTAATGGCTGGTGTGACACCTGTGTCCCCGCGGCCTGCTCTCTCAGCTCCGCCGTGTACATAACGCGTGTCACAGCACATTATCTCTCTGCTCGGCTCGTAATGGGCCCTGCATCTGACTCCAAACCTACTGTAAGAACCGCGGGAGCTCTTGGCCTCTCTTGGCGTGCCGCCACAACCGGGACCCAAAAAACACTCTGCTTATACCACCAAGATCTGTTACATTGCATCTGACAGTGCTGCATTTACAAAGCTCGCTGTGGTTTTCTCAGAAAATGGTTGTTTTTGCTGTGCATCTTGTTTGTGTGGTGGGTTAAGAAACTGTCTAAAGCAACGAGTTAAATCAAAAAGGACTTCCTTAATGCACATTCATGCATCTGATTACTTTAGTAAAATATATTATATTATGGAAGTAAAATGCAATGAAGAAAAAAGATTTTTTTCATTAAGACAAAGATTATTTGGAGTACATTTATTATTTCAGCCTTTCTGCAGCTTCTGAATGAAAACTGTTTGAAAATAAATCCTGAAATTTACAGTCCATGTTAGTTCTGTAATGTGAAAACTAGGATAAATTCATTACATTATGTAGTAAAATAAAACAAGAAGGTTTTCAGCCTCTCAATTTCACATTTAACTCAAGACATTATGTGGCATTTATTTGTAATTTTTCAAAATTGTAAATAAAAATACAAAAATACTGGTGTACATTTTACTATTTAATGGTGTAAGTTTTACCATTTACTATTATAGGTTTTTCTGCTTCAGAATTTCACATTTAATTCAGTGTTACTTGCCATTTCTTTGTTAATATTTGTAGTATACTAGCAATAGCCATTTCTGAGACAAAATTACTGTACATATATTTTACTGTACATTTTACTTTAATTCAAAATTTGTTTTTTTTGCTGTTGTTTCTTTTTTTTGCAATTATTCACGTAATTTACTAGCAATTTTTGAGTGAAAATTCTTTAAGTAAATTTACTGTACATTTTACTTCCATAGTTTAATGTAGGAAAGTGTATTATAAATATCAAAATAATTTTTGTGAATTTTTTGCAACCTGTTACTTGCTTTTTGCTTTGTAGTTATCCACTTAAAATGCCATTCACTCATTTGTTTCTGTTTCATTTTACTTATTAAGTGGCAAATTTTGTTGACTTGCAACATGCGGCTTTATGGGATTTTGCAGCATTATAGAATTTTGCATTCTATATTTACTAGATTTTGCTGCAGGGAAGACATTGTTTTAAAAGCATCTTTAGCTCAGTGTGTGTGGGGCGCTGCAGGTTTGTCTGGCAAGGATAAAGTACACCTATTCTGGATTCCAGGTGTCTGCAGTCTGTGCTGTGTGTGTGTGTGTGTGTGTGTGCGCGCATCCTATGACTGTTTGTGAAGTTATACATAACATACTCCTGCCCTCCTCCTCTCCTCTCCTCTCCTCTCCTCTCCTCTCTCTCCTCTCTCTCCTCCACCTCTTCATCCCCATCGCTTAAATCAAGAAAATGGCCACGCATCAAGAGGATCATTTGGGCCCGAGAACAACCCTCAAAACAGTCAATCATCTTAAAGACGCACACACAGACACGAGCAGATCTGAAGTCTCCCATCATTCCTGCCGCCGCTGATGTCACCCCTGCGCCCTTCCAGCATCTGACAGCAAGAAAACCGATGAACGCTCAAAGCAACGCTCTAATCACGAGAAGGACTGTTTCTGTGTGCAGCGGATCACGTGATGCTGAATGCGGAACTCTGTGTAAATGGCAGTTGCATGGTTGGCACATGACATGCATGCCGCTATCTTTGCACCATTTATGCCATACATAATCTCTCTAGAGCCACAAGGAAATGAAATCATGACAACTCTGGCGACTGATGGCACCATATGAATGTACACTGTTCACAAAACCCTCCAAAGACGGTGAGCTGTGACGTCAAAGTCAGCAGACATGTAAGTGCACTAAACATGTAAGTGCACTTATCATTTCTCTTAGTTGTCTCTCACTCGTTGTTGTACAATATTGCAATGTTTGCAGTAAAATTAGTCACTGCATTTGACAAAATGCATTAAATCTTGAAAGATATGCAAAGTTTTGTCTAAGATATGTAAAGAAATGTTATGTGGATATCCACAAGTAAAACTGTATATAAAATTGTACATTTTGAATAATTTATATTATGTATTATTAATATTAGTTATCATTGATAAATTAATATTTAGTGATTTTAAACTATTGCATTCACAATTAAAGTTTTTGTTTACATAAGATATGTGTGGTTACTGGATATATGTACTATATATATATTTATATATATACATATATACATATATATATTCAGTTTATTTCATAAAAGAAATAAATATATCGAATGTCAATCTGAAATCACACAATAAGTGGATGATCGTTGGCCAGGATTGGCTGCAAAGTTGACCAGATGTACTGATAAGTGTCTTGAGAGAGAGAGAGAGGTCCTTGAGCTAAATGTCCTCTTAAGACTGTCGCTCTTGTTTGACTGAGTTTGTTAGTTGGCTACATCATCTTGACATGTAATTACTGAAGCTCTCTTAATCACTGCAGCGCAGATTAATAACGGGGGCTCCTGTGGGGGTCACATCACCACATCAAACCCCTCTCTGCCTCCCTCTGAGTAACACATTTGATAAATACTGCACCCAATCATCACACATTCAAGGGCGATCTGCTCCGAATATTATATGCCAAAAATAAACAAAGTAGATTTTAAGCAGAAAGCTGACTGTAAATGCACCGTGGACATCAGATACCAGGTGTTTCTGCTTATCCAAATATACACCTTATATGATCGCTTATGAACAGATAAATAATAATAAATAAATCATAAAATGTAGCAATATTAATTCCATTAAAAATGAAAATAAATATTTAAAATTATGGAGTTGTTGTTTATTAAAGTTGAAAAAAAATACAAATACAAGGAGTTCTATTGTTTGTACCCCTGCATGGCTTCAGGAGTATTTTTCTGCATGTCCTCCAAAAGAATGTGAATGAGAGAGAAAGCGCAGACTTACCGGCATCTCTTTTCCTCTTTTCTCCATTCGAGCGAGGGATTCCCAGAATGCCGTTGATTGAGTAGGAGCCCACGGGGTCATTGGAGGAGCTGGAGACTGGAGGAGATGCTGTACTGGGGACTATAAAGAGTGAAAGAGAGCGAGAGAGAAGGTAGATGATGGAAACTCTTCCCATGTGTATAACAGCATTTATCTCTTGCATTCGATCTGTTTTACAAAGATACTTTGGGGTTCAAAAGTCTGAGACCACTAGTGTTTTGCATTTTTCTACATTAATGCACATTATTACAAATTATACTATTAGCATGAACACAAACTCTCTTTTGCATAATAACAGCAGGACTGGAGCTACATGAACAAAAACTGATGATCACATTCTCCAGCATGATTTGAGAGGATCTTAAGCTTCAGTGAAAGCATGAAAATCTGATTGTCTGTCACATTTACCTGTATTCAAAAAGCTGCATATAATCTTGTATATTTCTTCTTTATTTTATGCAATTGAGTGTTAAAACTTTCTCTTTTTAAAACAGAAATTTGCTGGTTTACATTTTACAGTTGTCTCATACTTTTTCCCTACACTTTACATGATCTTTAAATGATTTATAACATACAGTTTTGTTAAGTAATTGTACTGATGTGCAGAAAAATGTCTAATATTACCTAATTTGATTATGCTCAGTTCACAAATGCCAGTAAAACATCTCATGCAGGTGTTTCATAAAATAATAATAAAGATTTTAAAAAATTATATAAATTAATGCACTTACAATAATAAATGGAGTCAGCTGAAAAAAAGTAGAAGTATACTAAATAAAAACTTTAACTTACAATCTGCAAATAAGTTGAAAAAAATAATTGATTAGGCACAAAATAATTTTCTGAGTCTTCAGAATCATACATAAAAATGGGCAATTAAGCAAATTGTTGTAATCTGGCTCAGAGTAGGACAGAAATAATTTTTAATGGTTGTTTTTCTGATATTTATGAGACAGTATAACTGACTTTGGCTACTTACAATTCAAAAATGCTACAGAAATGCATTATATTTTGAAAAAGGTGACAAAACAGACTCGGCCCCTCAAAATTAGTAAGAAAAAAGTATTGGACTTGATTTGGCAAATACGACGCAGGGCTTTTGCAACGAATTAAAAGATGATAAAAGTTTAGCGTGCGTTTTGAACTAAACCACTGTGACTCAGAAGAAAAGCATCTGTTTGTGGTTTTTCTTCTGTCATCTGTTCCAGATGCAGGTAATATCCAGCTCTGAGCAGAACGCTTTGGCCCTTAATTTGATTTGAAGGGATGACCTTGTCCACAAAGGTCCAAAGATGGCCCCTGGAGTTAATGATGTGATCTTACCTATAGTGTGTCCTGGGGTGGAAAGAGACGTCCCATCTGGTGAGGGGTGAAACGGCTGCTGAACCTTGGTCCGAATGATCCTGCACAGTAAATACAGTACATTCACTCGCATGCAGGGTGTCCGTCTGTCTCTCTCTGATAATCTCAGATTTACTTTATATATCTCAGAGCAGACAGAACGGATAACCGCAGACGCTCAGATCCGGTTTAGCCAAGCGAGAAGCAGAATCGCTGTGCCTTTAAGGTGAGATACAGCGAAAAGCTCTCTGAGCTCATTTGCCTTCAGTGATCTCGCAAACAAAGCATGAAATCACAACAATTCACCTCGATAATCGTCCTCTGAGTGTGTGTGTGTTTCGGGCCTGAGGAGAGCCTCAGGCTGGGTTCTAGCGTGGATGAGGTTCTATTGATCTAGACTCTAGGATAAAAAGTTCTGAATTAGCCACATGGGTACCGGGATGCAAATGGAAAGCTATAAATTATATGTGACAGGAAAGCAATAGTTGCTCAGTGCGGTGTACAAGCTTACGCCAGCATTTGATTCTGTTAATCTGAACGGCACTTTGGGAAAAAGGCCCGCTGTCACGCTCATTTGTAAACTTTAGATCTATTCATCACCAGTGGCACTGCTTCTGTTTCAGCAGACACATGCAAACAAATGCACTGGAATAAGCCACGTTTGTGCTGCATGCAAAAAACCCTGCCTTTTTGTTTGTGTGTTTGTGACGTACTTTTCATTTCATGCCCCATGAAGATTATTGATTGTAAAAATATTTAGAATAGGCCGCGGATACTATTCAAAGAGCAAATTTATTTCCATTAAAATGAGTGTGCTGCTAATATTGATATCTGCGGAAATAAACATCAGCTTTAGGGATGCCACCTCGGGGCATTGAAACAGAGAATGGAAAGAACGTGCAGTGACAACATATCAATATTATATTTCATTTCTCTCTTTAAAACCATAGTTTGACCCACTCGTATGGCCTGGGGAGAATAAATCAGCAGACTTTACCCACAATCTATGTTTCTGTTATCGAATAAGTCATTTGGAAGAGTGAATTAATGTCGGGTTGTGTCTGAAAATCCTCGGAAGAAATATTAAAATTGCTTTACATGTGAATCAATAATATTGAGCGGCGTTGAGGAGGTTTTTATAAGTCTGGCGGTTTTCGGTGCTGTCACTTGTTGGCTGTGGAGACACTTTAGTACAACAGAAACTCTGTTACACTTAATAATGTATGTTAAAGAAAAGTGTTCTGAACATCAGCCTCTCACTGAAAACAGGCCCGCTCTCAGTTTGCACACACAACTATAGCTTTTGCTTACATGCAGTATTTTTCTTTAATGAATAAAGCACACGATGTTGCAGATGCAACTGATTCTCTTACTGTGCAAACTCTTCTTTGAAAGTTGCAAGCTGACTTTTATCAGAATTCCCATATATCTTATATTAGAAGCCTTATTCAATAATCCTTACTCAATAATCCATGCATAAGTATATCAACCTACTGTTAACTATAAACAGAGCTGAAGGTGGAATAGTGTTTCATCAAAGTTAAGCTAGATTGCTAATACAGTCTTTAAAAAGGAGTCACTTTTACCTGTATTCATATTTTAATTCCCCTCATAAACAAAGAGCTTGTTTCCTGTTTCAAAATAGCCAGACTGAATTCAATTAGATTTTAGAGACGTTTAAAGGCTTGGGTAATTACATTAACGTACATTTTGCATTTATCTCACAAGTTCATGTCAAAAGACGTTCAAATGGCCCTTTTTAGGTGACCATGAGGCATGAAATGAATTTTTTCTAGCCCTCTCTTCTGTTGTGTGAGGCGCTCTATTCTTCACCATCGACTCATTAAAACGTAATGCAGAGTCTGGTTTTATGGAAGAGTGAATCTTAACCAAAGTTCAGCGCCTCACTGCTTCTTTTTACCGGTTTGATTTTCCACACAAGTCCACACACCACCCTAAACCACCATTTTAAGGATGTAAATAGGATCCTATTGGATTATGGATTATGCATAATGCAGATTTCCCATATTTTTAGGCTAGGTGGTATATTATCAATCATCGTTCCAGTTGGAACAAAAATAAAAATGTTCAAAATAAAACCTTGTGGATTAATTATAAAAAACTTACTTTCATCATATTATTTCACACCAATATTAACAATGCATTTTCTAGACTATTCATTTCTACACAAATAAGCAATTCTGTTAGTTTAGGAAACTGAAAATGATGAGATATGAAAACTCCAGTTTTCTTTTTAGTATAGATTATTTTGGAAAACAGAAGGAGCAGATAAATATCGGTATAAACTCTAATCGAGCAGCTCCGTGTCTCTTTTACCAGGTCTGATCGCAGTTCATTGATCGGTTTTCACTCGGTCAGATGAGATTTTAGAGCTTCAGTCTGTCATTGTTGCGGTGGTTTAAAGCAGGGGATTGAATTTCATCCACAAGACCACGGGCAAAGCCACAGAACGCAGCTTTGTACTGCAACAATGAACAGCTTAATATTCACCAAAATGCATGATAATTACTATAATGAATTTCAGAACATTTTATCTTGACAACAAGCGATTTTAAATAAATGTTTTGGAAATAATTTCCATTTTTGTCCCTCAACGAATGGCGTTCAGACGGGGTAAAATAGAACCGTTTGATTGAAGCTTATTTTGTTATGTTGTTATTTATTTATTTTTTATGTAATGATTTGAACCGTTTTTAATAGATCGAGGGACGTCAAATGAATTAATTTTGCATTTTACTATAGCTACGTTTTTAATATTTGCGCTCGGTTTCATTCAGTTTAAAGTTTTAAAAGCTACGATTAGAAGTTACTCAAGGTGCGCTAAACAAACGTTTGCGCTTTCACCTGAGTAACCATAGCAACCGTCCGCTTCTCGAACACATTCAGGTAAGATCAGTTATCGGGACAAAACACAAATAAACTATTGTCAAATGGAGAAAAAATCGTCTTGACGGAAGCTAGAAACGCCGAAGACGTTTTCTGTCGAGAATTAGGCACCTGACAAAAAAGTAGAATGAATTATTGGCACATCAGTTATTGATAAACGACTGGGGTTCCTCACCTGTTTATGGAGGAGACGCTGGGGACGGTGTCGTTATCGCAGACGCCCTCCGCCAGCAGCCTGTCCCGGATCTCCCAGGCGAACATGGTGGGGTTCTGGCGTTTATAGTCCGCTATTTTATCCACCACCTTCGGCGTGGCCACTTTAGGTTTAGATCCTCCGATGACTCCAGGCTTTATGCTGCCAGTCTCGTAATATCTGCAGAAACACGTGTAAATCTGATTTTCATAACCTGACCAAACCTAATGACAATAAACAACAGATGCGTGCTAACAAAGCCATGAAAATGTTTTATCTAAGCTACTTAACAAGGCCCATAGCAGTACTAGTAGGAAATTATCATATGATTAGAATACTAATTTAAAATTTTGCGCAGCAGGACATTAAACAGCCCATCTGTTTTAGTTACCCACTTATTAATCTAAGAAGAGAAAAACAATCTATCTGAAACGGAATTCTATACATGATGACCAAATTACAATAAGCTAAAAATCTATTTATGTTAGATTTTTTTTAATTAATAAATCAATTTATTATTAAATCCATTATTTATTATATTTAATAAAATGGACAGGCAATGAATAAACAAGCTCACTATCATTTCTACTTCTCGTTTTTGACCTTGCTGAGCTACTTTTATTTTAATAATTAAAACATGCAAATCATTGGTCAATAATTTATTTTTAAGCACGTATATGCTCAATCTAAAATAATTTAATTGGTCTTTAATCTAAAATAAAAGTAATTTAAAGCACTTTTGGATTTTTTATAGTCTGAGATGAAAACACGTTTATGATTAAAATCATGGATCTTTAGCTTAAGTGATTCATTTGGTTTAGTTTAGTTTAAATGAGGGAACAATTAGGGGAAAACGCAATATTGCATGATTCTCTGCGCTGTTAAAAAGAGCAAATGTTTTTATTTTGTTTTCTTTGGCAGTATGTTGGATGGTTCGCCAGGTGCTTAGACTGAAACTATTGCAGTGCGTTGCTTATTCTGTTAAAATGGTTATTCATCCAGTGTGAGCTCATTGTGAGCTCATCGGGAGACTACGATATTTTAATTTTGAAGGTTTAAAAAAACTGAAAAAACGACACAAAGCATGCTGTAACAGCATGCACTTTACATCCACTGCTGCGTTGTTCTTTAGTGTGGCGTCTTGCACTGAGTAAATCTCACGTGAGGGTCTCACCTGCCCAGGATCTTGCTGACGCAGCCGTGACTGACCCTCAGCTGTCTGGAGATGTCACAGGGTCGGACCCCTTGATGCGCGAGCTCTACGATTCTCTGGCGCACGACGTCAGGTAAAGGCCTTCCGTTCACGAACACCCCGCCCAGCTGGTTCACTCCCCCGTGCCCTATACCGGAGACAACAGCAACAAACACCCACAACATAACATTACATACAGGCCGTCAGTGACGCCCGCCACATTCGTCCAATTAACATAAGACGCGTTCTGTACGGCCACACACGAGCTCGAAAACGCAAGAAAGGTTAATTGCAATCAAACACACTTTGTGCTAATGAATGCCTGACTCTGCTCACATCAAGTGAATAAACAGACGCAAACGAATATAAGCAATGATGAAATAATTCTGCGTGACCGATCTGCATTATTTGCGTTATTTTCGTTTGTAGATATACACAGCAAAAACATGCACAAACATATGTTATATTATATTATATTATATTACTTACATTATTATTATTATTATTATTATTATATTACATTTTATTTTCTATAGCTAATAATTGAAAACTTTGCAGCCATTATATATGCATATGCGTTTATATTTATTATACAAAAAAATAAATGCATATATAAATATATCTATTCGTATTTATAAATACATATGTTATATTTATTTTATTTCTAAATGCATTATAGATGTAACACAGTTGCGTAAATATAATGCCTATAAGTAGCATTATTAAAGCGTTTGGTTAATTCTCTATAGGGTCGAAAAATGAACATTTATTTTGCTCTAGCACATGAAACATGATGTACATGAAACTCCTGTCCTGTTTGTAGAAACAATGCTGGGGTTTGTTACTCGTAGGTGAGCGATTAAATTACACGAGCATTTATTGTTTTCATTCCCTAGATATAAATTATTAAACAGTTATGTTTGATCACGTTACATATTGTTATTCTCAATTGATTGTTTTCCTTAAAATATTCCATTTTAATTCAATTAAAAGTCCAAAAGCTTGATGCAGAACCATTTAGCAATCTCATATTTTCAAATTTACAGTTTTTGCATTGAGAAAACACGAATATTTACTACTTTAAGAATTTTCCCAGTGTCTTCGATATTTTGGTCTTTGTTAATTCAATTCATTCACTTTCCTTTTTGTAAATAAAAATGCAAAAGGCGCATGTTTTAATTTCCAGCACCGACCACACGCAGACACATTTCTCTCGATTATTAACCGAGTTCTTTAATGTTTCTGTTTTATAATGATTTATTTATTATCTCATTTCCCCTAAACGCTATATAAGAACAGTGCGATTTGTTTTGTCTTTTTATCCGGAAGCCTAATCATTTCCCGTTCCAGTCAGGATCTTAATTGGCTCAAACGTGCAAGACATTCTCCAGATAAACTCCGGTGTAACTCACGGTGCATGGCGGAGAAGGGGTCTGCCTTACAGTGAATATCCATCGGATAACAGAGAAAAGACAGATAATCAACTGAAGTCGCCGTCTCGTCTTTCTTACACACAGAACAACTGACAGAAACGAAGAAGATGTAAGGTGAATCCAGCCGAGGAGAGGGGAACTTCGGAAAGTTGCAAATGGACGCAGGATTTGTCAGGTGTCAGACATGACCGTGCGTTCTAGGTCAGAACAAAGTGCTCTCAAAGCAATAAATGCTTAAATGTTTTCAGCACGCATGCTTTCCCCAGAACTCGTTTTCCAGCGTTCGTCCCATCCATCCGCGCGTTAGTATCTCTTATATCCCGGTGGTCTCGGTTAGCAGGTGCGGGGCTGCCGGCTTCTGGTTCTGCGCATGGATGACAGATAGCAGAACCATTGGAGACTGCGGGTTTCCTGTGCCCAGCTTTCCCTCAGTAACAACAACAACAACACGATGCGTTCGCACGCGCGCTCGGCCCGGGACTGAAGGACTTGGGTCGCTTGTGTTGGTTTGTAAAAGCTCCAGCCCCCTCCTTTACGCGGACCCCCTTTCGCCACTACGGATGAGTGTATCAGACAAAGGCAGTAGATTCCAGCACTTTGTGATTCGCTCAGATGAAGCTCCATCCGCCTGTCACTCCAAAAGGGGAGGGAGAAACTCGGCGCCTCTGAGTGAATGAGAGTTTAGTGGAAATTGAGCGAGGGTGAGAGCAAATCATTTGCTTTTCTTTGTGATATAATAGTTTACGACTTATGAGGGATTCTGTCAAATCGGAACGGCGTGTTTTCTTCCGCGTTCTTAATGAATCACATCAATTCCGTAACGAATAACAAACGAGCGTACAGGTAATAAGATGCGTAAAATGAGCGTTTGTATTAAATTAACCTTCACCTTCAGTCAGCGTCTCGGAGTAACACTCTCAGAATATAAGCGCGCAGCTGTGGCCTCCCAAATACTGTGCCAAATACGCATCTTGCAGGAAAAGCGCAGCTCTGATGTCATTAATGGAGAGGTCGATGGTGTGATTATGGTTTGATTTAAACACCATCTTGTTTTGATTTGCTGCGCTCGTCTCTGCGGTGCGTCGATCAGACTGACAGAGACTGACTGTAGGTGGCGCTATATCGTCTCTAAATCCTCCGGAGACAAAACAAAACAAAACAAGATTTGGAAAATATATATTCATTTATTTATTTTATATCCTTACAGAATTTGAGGCAAAAGAAAAAATTACAATATTGCATTCTCTTGATTGCAAGGCAGCATTGTTTTGTTACTGTGTTAGTTCTACATTTCTAACACACTAAATTTACAGTCTCAATTCAGGCTTTTAAAGGTGTTGGGTAAAAGTAAATATTATACTGGTGTACATTATTCCCTCAAGGAAAGGAAATGTTATCATATAAATATCAGAATCTCTTTTAAATTTAGTGGAAAAGTTCGGGATGGCCTCTATCAGACACAACTGGACCCTTTTCTGACTCAGTTTTTATAAGTGTTTTACCTTTATTCAGTGTTTGATGTTGTGCCTGTAATTTACAAGAGAGAATCGCCTTATTTCCGTGCGACATCCCTCAGAGATCTGCAATAAAACCGCTTTGCTTAATGAGAAAGCAAATATAATAAACGAACACTAAATTGCAGATTTGAGGGGAGTCATTCTAAATGAAATAAAAATAATTAAAAATTAAATAATTAAAAATATTGAACTACAAAATGCAATTTCAAGATTTGGAAAGGGTTTAAGTAGAATTTGAAATGATGATTTTATTTAAAATATTAATGCACACAATATTACCTCATGCAATATTTAACAACGTGACATTTTTTTGTAGAATAAGTTTTATGTTTAGTTATTTCATGGTGATATTTTAGAAACAAAGAGTGAAATGCTCTCTGGCACTATAAAGACTGCAGAAAGCGGCAGTAAAGTGGAAATGTTTTGGACGGATCTCTGAGGGACGCAGGGGGCAAGTCGGCTAGTCTGCCTCCTAGTTAGGTTAGAGGATGATTTTTCTTTCTCCTGGTGTTTTTGGAGGAGCTTCTGGTACAATATGTAGCACTGCGGGCTCTAATTTCACCCTCCGTTGCACACCTTCCCCAAAGCTAGGTTTTTTTCTCTCTGTGAGACCCCCTCCCAGCCTTTCCCCCCTGCCCTTGTGCTCTCTGCGTTTTTTGCTCTTTTTTTGTAGACTTCTAAAATTAAGTGTTAGTGTTTTTGTCACCCTTGGAGAAATTTCACACTGAATTTGAACAGATACTGTAAATCATAGCAGGACTTGTCCTTATGTGTTTGAGTCCGTTTCGGAGGAAGCCAAATTTATTAAAAGCATTCAAACAGCACATCATTATTAACGGATCTATTATAAATAAACTAAACCATAACAAAACAAAAAGAAAAGAGAAAAATAGGCTATATATTTAACAGTTTAATGTCACTCTAACATATTTATAGTAACAGGATATTAACGTTATGGATATTAATCCCACCCGAGGACGTGCAACCGAAAAAAAAGTCTGCGAGCAATGCAAAGTAAAATGCAAAATCTACAAAAAAAAAAAAAAAAAATCAAACATTTTGGAAGTTAATTTCATTAGGGCCTTGCGATCTGACAGTGAGTAATCCATCTTCTCTCCGGCGCTGTTCAGAGTCTCTCCAAACACAGACGGGAACCACACACACTCATCCCGAAGATGGATCTCTCCGTTCGTTCCGGCTCTCCTCTGTTCTCCCACATCGTTCTGCTGAGCATTGAGGAAGCTCATTTTGCCAGAAGTGAAGATATTTCCTCGTTCTCTCAGCCTCCCGTTCTCATGGTAACGTCACTGATTGATCAGAGCAGCGCGCGCTTCATTAGCGAGCATCAGCAGAAGGGAATTTTCATATTCCGAAATAATCATTTATAAAAAAAAAAAAAAAAAATATTAAATGAGATTTTTCACATTTTTATTCCTTTCGTAATTTATGATAATAATTCGATTGTACATTAACTTTATTAGGCTAATTTATTCTTTTATACAAAATGGACACATTAACACCGCTGAATTTCTGAACTTTTAAGCTTAAAGTGAATCTATTAACTATTAACCCTAAAACGATTGGCGCAGAAAGACATAATTAAACCCTGAACTTAACAGGAAAGTGTAAAGTAAAAGGATTTGAGCCCCGAGCTTGTGTTGGTTGTGAGGGGACAGATGGAGACTTCACGCAAGAGATTGATTCTGCGCTTGCTTTTAATTTCGACATAATTAATTAGATCATTACAACAGTTTTCCATTGATCTTGCCATTTAGGCCCAAAATTAAAAGGTGAATCAGTTAGCTGTTAGATATATGTTGTCTATTAACAAAGGCATATTAGTAAGTAAATGGAAACACGCACACACGCTCGCGCGCGCACACAACGCATATGTAATTCTGTGCTTCCCAGAGAAATGTATACCTATATATAGGTATATATGCAGAACATATTCGGGTAACAAAAATGCACTCATTCGTTCAAATCGTGAAATGAAATTTATTATGAAACAATGTAAAAAAAAAAGTAAAAAATTAATTAAAAAATATATATTTTTTTTAAATATGTAAAAATGTAAAATAATAACTACACTAATGATAATAATAACAATATTTTAAAATAATTAATATTATATATTATTATTATTTCTGATCCATAAAATCAGTTTGAAGTATAGTATTTTGAGTGAGGAGTGTCTGTGTTCAGCACGTGTTGTCTACATTCACAGGCCATTTAAAGTTACTGCCTCACATGAAAAGCAAAAATTACGCCGAGAAATGAAAGTTCAATATTTAACTTTTACTGCTCTTCAGCCCACGTTTTAGATCATAAACCTGATTTCGCAGAAATATGCCTTTTAGAGGCCAGTCGTAAAACGCAACACGCTGAAAATATAAATTAGGAAACGAAATGAGAAATTCTTCACAGATGAAAAAACAGCAGGATGACGATCTTCCGTCTCTCGGTTCCTCCTTGTCGCTCTCTTTTTATCTCTTTAATACCCAAAATCAAAGTAGCGAGGACATAATAAAATATAATTTATTTATCCATGTGCTTGTTTTGTGACACGTAAGGCAGAAAAAGTCTTCAAATAAACTCTTAAATAAAAAGAAGAAACATCTAATATAGTGCAGTTACTGCTCAAGTCATGCTCTGCTTTATTTTGCTCATCCTGAAGTGTCCCACAGGCTAATAATCAGGTTAATCTGTCTGATATTAAGCACACTGGGGAGGTAAAATCCAGCACATGAGAGTCAGTGGTTCATACAATATGCAGATTTAGAAAGAATTCCTAAATGTGCCCTGAAGTGTTTAAATATAAATAGTGTTGAGGTTATGCCTGGCTTTTTCACTGCTGCTGTCAAGGGAAATTGGAAAATTATAAGTCCTTAAACTGTTCACGCTTTGCTGGTCAAACTTGTCTCTCATCTGAACTAAAAAAGTGTTCTTGTCAAACGAGCAGATCTATTCTTAGCACATCTCAAATCAGACGTTAGATTAATCGACTCTGCGTTTTATTAGGCATTGATTATAGTCAGCAGCTAATGATGTGAAGTTTGAAGATGGTGACAGACCAGTTTTCCCAGCGCATGCCCTAAAGCAGGTCCATAGTGCCTCTGTGTGTGTGTGTGTGTGTGTGTGTCACACAGCTGCGCTGCTCTGAAGCGACAAAAAACAGCTTTTTTGTACCCCGGTGCAATATGGGAACCAGCCCGTCTGTCCAAGTCGGCCCTTGGGCATCGTCTCTCATTTGTGTGGCCCGTGGCATCAGACACACTCTCTTCTAGAGCCTGTAGTTATGCTAATACTCTCATCATTTATCCGGACACACACATTCCACTATTGTGTGAATAATTTGTAATTAATTCGTTGAAAGAGGAACAGAAGAGTGTCCGCCTCTAACTGAGAGATAATGCTTTGACAGGTAAATAAATACATGTGTTTTACAATGAGAATGAATAATTGGACTTGCCTGCATGTGTTTCTCCTTGTTTTTGCGTACACGTGCTCTTTATAAGACACGCGATTTTTGTTATGAGATATAATAAGAAATTAAATAATCATTTCTTCTTTGGTATACAGTGTAGACTTCTGTTAAAGTGTCATACTTCTCAGATCCTTTCTGCCAATGGTCTCACGTGAGATCTGGTCTGATTGACAAGTTATTTTATTGCGACTCTTACTGTATGCAAAAAAATGTATATATTTTGTGTCTATTTTTATTTAGTCTAACAGATTTGAGGAGAAACCAGTACTATTTTAATATCAATATAAATACAATATAATAGAAGAGCTACTGATTTTATTTATTTATTTTTGGATTTTGTATTTCACTAATTGGTATGTGTATTTGTGTCATTTTTATTCGTTTTTTAAAAAAAAATGTCTAGTTTTTATAATTTTTTATTTCACTTTCAGTTTTTGATATTTTACATCAAGTTTAACTAAATGAAAATGAGAAATGTCTCTTAAGCAGCTTATTTTTCATTTTTATTTCAGTTAGTGTTTATTTTAGTACAAATTATTTTTTTCCTGTGCACCAAGTCTGCATTTACTTGATCGAAAAATACAGTAAAAAAATACAAATATTGTGAAATATTATTGCTTTTTAAAACAAGTGATTTCAATTTGAACATATTTTAAAATGTAATTTATTCCAGTGATGCAAAGCTGAATTTTCAGTATCATTTCTCCAGTCTTCAGTGTCACATGATCCTTTATATGTTGATTTGTTGCTAAAGAAAAACAGGAACATTTCTTCTTAATGGTGTACTGTTTCATCAAATGAACACATCCTTGCTGAATAAAAGTGTGTGTATGTATGTATGTGTGTGTGTGTGTATATTTATATATACATATATATATATATACACACACTCAGAAATAGAGGTACAAAAGTTGTCACTGGGGCAGTACCTTTTTGGTTGAAATATGTACACTTTAAGTACTAATATGTACCTTTTAGGTACCAAAATGGACCCTTTACGTACCTTTGAAAAGGAACCGCCCCAGTGACAGCTTTTGTACCTTTATTTCTGACAGTGTATATATAAAATAGGCTATTAATATCATTATTTTATAAAGTTATAAAGTTTTCTTTGAAGGCAGTATGATTCTGCTGACTACCTTTTTCAGTAGTTTTGATGCCAGCAGTGTGCATGTAATGCCTCAAAATTGTGCCTACAAAGTCAGCTCACTTAGTTTTGGAGCTGAACCCTGCTGTCTCTGTTACTCTGACTTCAGCATTTCGTCATTTTACAAAACATACTTACAGAAGTATTCTTTTTCTGAGATCACAGAGTTAAACCGCCAAGATCAATTAGACTCTGAACATTTATTACCCATAAGTCTGTGGTGTGAATCTAACCTGTGAACCCCGGAGCGGGCGGCCCAATATGGCTGCCACGGGGCGGCACTTAGTGGCGCAATCAGTCCATCACGAGTAATTAAGTGCCCCCTCCATCGGCGTGATGCAACGCTCTCTCAGCTCTCATCCATCCTGTGACACGGAGGCCGGTGGAGGAAATGAGCTCTCGTTCATCATTCCTCCCTCACTCCCAACTCACACAAACAAACAAACAAATAAACACATAAACAGCCCATTACCGCCAGTCTCAGGCCTCAGCGAGCTCACGTACGGAATGATGATGTTTTTCCTCCGTACAAACGTGTGTGTGTTGTGAAGGAGCTCGGCTGGTTTTGTGGTGAATCTGTTGAGTGCTGTCTACGGCTGAGTGCTTGGTCTGACAGGCGTCTCAGCACAGCTGGATTCTCTGTGTGTGTGTGGACACATGCTTTAACACTTGTTTGCTGTTCTTGTCTCATCTCAGGGTCTCACCTGTGCCAGGTAAACATCTGCTGCGCGCTCCCAGCAGGCATTGCTCTGGGTGAGGGCGTGGCATGCTCGTCGTGCTGCAGGTGGGCTCTGGTGGCTCCAGGGACTCATGGAGTTATTAACAGGTAAACAGGGCAGGGATGGCACACCGGTGGAATCAACCCCGCCAGCCTGAAGGAAGAGGAAAAATTGATGTCTTTCAGCTCCGCCTACTGTAATGATCACCCAATAGAAACTGCATTTAAATCTAAACTGCCATAAACAGTAGCCTACTGTTAAGAAGTTTGGGTTTAATAAGATTATTTTACAGTTTTTTATTCAGCACGGATGCATTAAATTGACCATAAATGACAATGAACTCATTTATAAGGTTACAAAAAGACTTTGGTTTCAAATAAATGCTGTTCTTTGAACTTTCTGTTCATCTGTGAATCCTGATAACATGTATCAGTTTCCACAAAAAAATGAAGTGTTTTCAACATTGATAATAATCAGAAATGTTTCTTGACCAGCAAGTCAGCATATTAGAATTATCTCTAAAGGACCATGTGACTGGAATAATCTCTGATCATAGCAATTAATGACATGTTAAAATATATTCACATAGCAAAAAAAAAAAATATATATATATACAGTATTATTGCATATTATTGCACATTATAAAGTTTAATATTTGCATTATATATATATATATATATATATATATATATATATATAGGTTATAACTTTTAATTTATTTGCATCCATTGTATATACATATATAACATTTATTTTATTATTATAGGTTTATTTGATGTTTGAAAGGCATTGTTTTAGATTTTAAAAAATAGCTGAAGGCACTTCACACATAGAAGTCTTGTTTAATTTTAATAAAATTTCACCAAATATGCACCAAAAACACTGTAAAATGTTTCTGTGTGATTTAGCTTGTCCATGTTTATTTGATTGTGAGTGAGTGTGTGTGTCAGGCTGTTTTACCAACACTATTGATTGCAGGTGATGTGCTGGACGGAGTCCATCTGACCCCACAGAGCCTTAAATACATCAATGTCCAGCAGGGACCTCCAGAGATGACGCCGAGCTTCATGTGAGTGTGTATTCATGTCTGTTTGCCTATAACACTCATGTGTTTTCTGCATTAAATTCTTTACATGTACACAGAAAAAAGATTAATGTTGATAATCTAAACTTGACACACAAAGCACACTGAAGCACGTTAACAATCAAACTGTCATTCTTACCCATCAGTGTTTAAAGCTGTCTAAACAAGAACATGGAATAAACTTCTATCATTGTTATCATATCATTTTTTTAATTTAAAGCTAGTAATGGTTTATGACTTATTGAAATGTTTTATTTTATTATTATTTATATTTGCATAGGAAAATATATAGGGGTGTGTATATTCACACTTTTTCACACAGAATGTTTCTTTTCCCAACACAAACCCATTTGTTTCTATTAAGCGTACTATATTTTCTGTCCCCCAATCCTACACTAATAAAATGTTAACTTGATGAACTAATGTTGATGAACATTATTTATTTAACTTTTCATTAGTGACTCTTTCTCTCTACACACACACATACTGTACATTGAAACAAGACTCTATAAGAGTAATTAGGATGCAATTTGAAGTTTTTCGGATTTTCCCTCCGTCAGTTTTTAACCTAAACATGTTTACTTTGTGTCTCTGTGTCAGTGTACTCATGTCAGGGCTGAAGGGTAAATTAATTATAGAGCTGTTGACTAAAAGAGCATTTACTTGAAATTACATAAAAATGTTAATTAGCCCGGGGTTATGAACTCCCATCTAACCTTGTGAATATGTGTGTGTGTGAGTCAGCCGAGAGCTCTGGGTCGCTTGAAATCGTCACCTAATGGCTTTGACGGGACACACACTCGCCGCGTCTGTGCTTCTTTTGTCTTCATTCAGATTGAAATGGACCGCTCGCAGCTCACGTGTATCCATCTTCCAGAAGCCCAGCTGTTCTGGTGTCTGCGGCCCAGCTTCCACGCATCGCTTTACAAATTGTCTGTGAATAGTGTGAATAAGCCCCCCACACCACCCCATTATCGCCGTGTCCTGACAAATGGTCCATGTTTCTGTGAACGTGTGCGTGTGTGTTGGTGTGTTTGCTGATTCCATCCGCTGCTCTGTTGATATCAACACTTAAATAACAAAAAGACAAACAAAAAAAGGTTCAGAATATTGGGAGGGATGAGTCTTTTTCATGGTGACTATGAAAGCATTGTGACACCTACACCATATTGCAAGTTTTTCTGAAACTATAGAAGTTTTATGGAACAAACAGTCTTTTTAAATAATTTTAATAATTCTCCATTTCACATTTTATTTTTTACATTTATTTAGTTAGTGACATCACATCTGGAACATCACTTCAACACTCACTTTTTGAATTTGAACATTTTTTTATGTAATTTATTTTTCAGTTTATCATTCAGATAAATTACAAGTATGAAATAAATCTATATGAAAAGACACACACATATGTAACACACATATATTTATTTATATGAATATATATATATATATATATACACTGTAACATTTTTTCAAGCAGTTTCAACTAATTATTATTTAGTAACAAGTTCCACAGAAATGTTACATTTACATACACAGTCAATTTCTGACTTCAGAGTGTTATCTGAATTGTTATTTTTTAGTTGGCTCAACCTTTAATGAACTACTTTAATGAAGTCCATTCAGCTAAAATATTTTCATTAGTCAAACATTTAGAAACTGTAGCAAGTTATGTCAATTAGAATTAATATGTTTACTCTATGTGTTTTATATGGTGACGTTTTACAAATTGACTATCTAGCGATTCACTACCTAGGGAACTGTCTAAGATGCTTTGAAGGGCCTTGTGAAACAATTCAGTTGTTCATTTTCATTTGGAACAACGAGCTTCTCTTCCGAAACGCCATTCACGAGACCAGAAACACCATGTAACATAACGTTAATCCACCCCATTTGAAAAGAGCGATGACATTTCACCACGGCTGGTTGTTAGTTACGTGACTTACCTGAGGTGTGAACTTGAAAAGATGGCGGTGCTGTTTCTCCCGCGAAGTCACTCAGGTGCGTGCACGTGCAAAATGATCTTGGTGTTGGCTGAATTCATTTTTATTAGTTTAGTCAACATTTAGCAGTCTGAAAATAACCATTTATTTAATGTTTTTAAAATGTATTTGTGCAGACTTAATATAATATGTCTTCTCAACTAAACCCAAGCAATAAAATTAATTCAACAAAAATATTTTTGCCCTTCCAACATTTTGTTAATTGGATTTTTACAATGTACAATATATATATATATATGAGTTCATTTGCAAAAACAGATTTTTTTTTACTTTTCAAAATTCATGTTTTTATTATGTTTTATGTGATTTATATATATATATATATATATATATGTGTGTGTGTGTGTGCATGTGAAGTTTATTTATATAACTCTGTTTTTTATTTTTCAAAAATTCTTGTTTTTTATGCTATCATTTTTACCTAATCAAAATAACCCAACAGCAGTTTGATTAAGATAAGTTGGAATGCACAATGAAAAAAAACACAATTTTTGGTTTAGAAACAGTTATGGTTTTGCAAATAAACTCTTATACACACACACACACACACACACATATATATATATATATATATTCCAGGTCCCCTAAAGGTTCAAGTTTTATTTTTATGGTTTGTTTAAATAATTCAGAATGTTTTGGTTTGATTCTTGAGTATTCTGACTGTCCTTTTAAACGTCCTCCAATAACAGTATCAGACTGGACTCAGGTCATTGATTGTGTATTAGGTGTTATATTTCACAGATGTCCATTGTTTCATGTGTCATCAGCCCTGCTGCTTTGTAACTGCATCTTAAAAAAATAGAGTTTGATGGAATGGAAAGGAAACAGATTATAGAAAAACTGCAACTGCGAGACAAACAAATTGTCCTGCTTCCCTTTGTGAGAGTTTCAGAGGAAATAATTCAGACGGATGGGAAGATGAACGACCCGTCAGCTGAGGTCACATGCTGATTAGCCTTTTTCTCTGCTATTTCACTCTTCGCAAACCATTATCCCTGACACACACTCCTGTTCTATCCATCCATAAAAATGAGGGAGGGCAGAGAGAGAGAGGGAGAGAGAGATGGATGCATTTGGAGACCTGCGGTAACATCACTTGTAATCCTGCAGTGCAGGTGTACTGTATGTGAGACCTTCAACAATCTGAGTATTTTAAAATGTACTAATTGTGCAAGTTTTCTCTCAATTATGAATGAAATTCTCATCTTTAGATAACCTCTGCTTATTTTATGATGAAAACCGTAAGTCTAATGACTTAGTAAAGCAGCAGCACACCTCTCCTAAACAAGACTCATGATTTAATGTCTCTTTCATGCCTGTGGTGCAAATGATGCAACAAAAATGACACGCCAAAGTTGAATATTTAGCGTATAAGCAATGCTCGTCCTTAGTGAATATCAATAATAAAGGCATTTCACGCTAAATTCCCTGTGAAGTGTGAGTTAAGTCTTAATATGAGGAATGGCAGGGTAAAACACGACACACGCCGTCTGTCATTTTGTTTTCTGACTCAGAGGAAAATAATATCTGAATGCAGTTCAGTAATGGGAGCTGGAGAAAATGACTCAGACTCATTATTATCTCCATTTCTCTCCACATTTGCTCTGATGAATGATTCAGGCAGAAATGATCACCCGCTGTGTTCTGTGACCTACCTGTGCTTTCATTCCACACCGATACAAGCAGAATCAATGAAAAACTACTGCACTTTATTATGATTATGACATTTAAACAGCTGAAATATGCCACTTAAGTGGATGATTTCTTATTGTGTCCATATGTTTTAGAAGGATGGATTTTAGTATCATAGAGATGTTTAATTTTTTAGTGTGAATATTTCAAATTAGTGTTTAATATATAAATGTATATATGTTAAAATTTTGTTAAAAATAAATGTTGTAGGCTACTTGTTAAAAAATGGTGATGTACTATATATATATATATATATATTTACACACACATACATACATAAAGGTACAAAAGCTGTCATTGGGGCAATACCTTTTCATAAGGTACACTTTTGTACCTATAATATGTACACTTTAAGTACTTATATGTATCTTTAAGATCCCAAAATGGACCCTTTAGGTACCACCCCAGAGACAGATTTTGTACCTTTATTTCTGAAAGTGTACACAGACACAGACACAGACACACACACACACACACACACACACACACATATATATATATATACATGTATATGGATGATTCTAAAATAGGGGTACATGTTATTTTTATTATTTTCATTAATTTATTATCATTCTTTACTAATTGTTATGAATTACAAGATGTTGCAGTCTATAACAATATAATAATTTATTTAAAAAGTGTCTTAAATAACTGAAATCATGATTTCTTCTTGTCCGAATTAGTCAGTGTATTTTTTCCCATCATGTTTCAATGTGCAATCAAAATATTTTAGAGTACTTTTCTTTTGGCAAAATTTTATTCATTTTTTAATTTTATATAAGCCCTAAATAGTTACTTACTTAATTCTACAACATTAAATTATTTAAAATTATTTTTTTCTAAGAAAAATGTGTGTCCATAAATCTTGCATCAACTATTTTATTTTGCCTTTAAATTGGTGGAATTATCTCTCAGAATTGTGTAAGTTACAGGAAATGATGTCACTTTCACTCACTGATAAGATCCAAGGCACTGAAAAGTAACTGTGCTCTCTCTGAGAAAATATTTTAATCTAAAAAGGTCTTACACCAAGAGTTATTTTGTAGAAGGTCAACCCTGATACCACAATATCAAAAGGAAAACAGAATTATTACTGATCTCACATTGGCTTATTTAAAGGTCTTTTAATCATGTTTTTAGTAGTGTCATGTGTTCTTAGCATTTATGCCAGCAAGTAGAGTTTTTGGAAAAAGTAAAATAAAACTGTCAATTCTGTTGCACTATTGTTAGCATTGTTACTTTGGTAACAGAGTTTGACGGTGACAGACTTCGCACACCAAATGTACCTGCAATTATAGAATCACCCATATACATATAATACATCTATATTTTTTAAGAAGTACAAAATTTACTTTTAATTACATAATTAACTGTAATATACCTGGTTATATTTGTGTACATTTTGCTGTTTTAGACAGAACACAAAATAAAATAGATTTATAACAGACATAAGACATATTAAAAATAGAAAATACTTAACAAATACAGAATAATAATTTTTATTTATTTAAAAAATACTTAAATATTTACTTTGTGTTAATTGCTTTATTAACTGAGTGAAATATCTAAAAGATTTCTTCCTCAAATCCCATTTGAACATGCCAAAAAGAAACAATAAAACAAAAAGAAACAAACAAATCAATACAAAATAAACCTATATACTCCAATAAGATGATCTGATTTAATTATATGGGCTTTTGCAGCTCATAGGCCAGTGAACCTTTGATTTTGATGTTACTATTAAGATTATATGTATATATATATATATAT
>JAUMHE010000061.1:17972922-17989400 GCA_032359235.1 Enteromius mattozi
TACAGGTCTGTGAGAGCCAGAAATCTTGCTTGTTTGTAGGTGACCAAATACTTATTTTACTGAGGAATTTACCAATTTATTCATTCAAAATCCTACAATGTGATTTTCTGGATTTTTTTTTTCTTATTTTGTCTCTCGTTGAGGTATACCTATGATGAAAATTACAGGCCTCTCTCATCTTTTTAAGTGGCAGAACTTGCACAATTGGTGGCTGACTAAATACTTTTTTGCCCCACTGTATGTGGAAAAGGGATTTAACATAAAAAAAATTCTCAGCAAATTATGATAAATCACTAGATGATTCTCTGCCCATTGCATAATATTTATTTATTTACTTGTTTATTGTTTAAATAATTTGATTGACTGTAGTGAGTAATATAATGAAAAATGAAAAAGTTTGGTAGTACTTTATTTTAGGGTCTCTTAACTAGTTGCTTATTAGCATGCATATTACTAGAATATTAGCCATATATTAATACTTATTAACTTATTAGTGCCTTATTCTAACCTAACCTAAACTTAATTACTTTACTAACTATTAAGAAGCAGCAAATTAGGAATTTACTGAGGGAAACGTGGTAGTAAATAGTGAATCAGTGTTCCCTATTCTAAAGTTTTACCAAAAGTTTATTAACTAATAGAATTGCCATAATATAAAATAGAATAGAACATGATACTAAAATAACTATAATATAAGCTATAAAGATACATTTCCAGGGAGGTAATTGATTCATTTTATTATATGCCACATCTCGTTTGATGTTGTGAGATGTCACTAATTCTTAAAAAAAAATAACACACAAACAAAAAATAATGTTTCATAGACTTTTTGTAATCATTTCATAAAAGCAATACGGCACTCATATTCTTGCTGTATTGTAAATATATTTGATGGTACCACGCCGCTCATCACCTGATTCAGAAATCGATGGGTTCCCTGGTGTTGTTGTTTACATCAAAGTAATGGTGGCTAAACTGCTGATCTGGAAAACCATTTGAACGCACCAAAACTAACTTTTCCATTTGAACCCCAATAACCACACGGCTCCTGCTGCGACTCGTTCGCACTTTAATGTCCTTTTATTTGAGTGAAACTTTTCTGTCTGTCAACAGAAATAAAGCTATAGGGATCTTCACCGCCTTTCGCACAGGCCCATTGAGTTAACCATTAACCAACAAGCACTCTCGCTGTTTCGGGATAGCGGTAATAATAATAATCCAGAAATAAGTCCTGGAGTTTGGGCTAGTTAATCGTGTGCTTCCTGGAGGGGGCCACATTAACAGTAAGTGAGTGTAAGTGACAGAGATTGGCCTAAGTACAATCCCAGCGTGAGTCCGGTTTTTGGCTCTAATTCACATCTGAATGAAATCACCCCCGCTAAGATCTCATCAGCGTTATTACCCCCGCGTTTACCCTACGTTTATACCATTGTCCGCCAGCTTCCCGTGGCTGCATGCATGGGGTTGTAGATGTTTTAACTCACCATTATCTGGCGTTCTGTTGAATATGCGTTTTAATGTCGATGAAGTGATTTGGGGCGGGGGGTGCGTGAGATGCTTTTAGTTTCTAAAGAAAGAAGATTAGCACCAAAAGATTAGTGATATGGCTGTTTGTTAAAGTTTAGCAGTTTTGGAAATATGATTACTGCAATGCGGTGTTCAAAATGAGGGGTATTAGAGGGAGTCATGGACCCCTGAAGAGGTTAAGAGACCCCGTGAATGAGCTTCGAATCATTGCCCTGACATAACATGATTGTTTTAGCTTGTCCAATTTTTCATTGGTGATTTAAAAATTCAAGCAGTGAAGGGTTTACAGAATGAAAATGGTGCAAATTGTCTACAAAAGTGGGCTTTGCCAAACTAAATGGACCGGTTCCTTTTATACAGGATGTTTCTTATTGGAGATGGCAAACAGTTTTAGCCCAATTGGCCACTAAATAGTACACAAGAACATAATAACAAAATTTGTTAAAGTAGAAATATACAAAAATATTTGAGAACATTTGCATATTTATGTAACTTTGGTATATTAAACTGATTTAAAGTCTGATTTAAAGGCTTCTAAATTGGAACAAATGATTTTGTGCTTAATGCACTTTAATTGTGCAGATGTAGTGCTGAGATCCAACTAAAGATATACTGAAGTATATTTAATTGTGCTAATGTGAAATTATTGCAAATATGCTTCAGGTACTTTTGAAATGTCTTGCATTTAAAGACTGATTATTATGCTGATAATATTAAGAAATGTGCATTGTGCAATAAATAAATACTCCAAATAAAGTTTGAATCTAATTTTATATCAGCTATTGTTTGTGTGTTAAAAAACAGTGACCTCACCATCGTGTCAATCACGTTTACACACTGCCTCTGAAACTTTCACTCATCATAAAAAAATTCTAATTTCTGTGTTTCCGCATTTAATAGGAAGGATGATGAATACGAAAAAATGGGAAAACGCATGCAAAAATTTGGGACTGTAAGTGTTAAGTTATATGTCAATATAGTTAAATATTTTAGAGTTGAGCAGATGCAATGCCGTTTTAATTTTTATGACTTGATGCGCGTGATTTTATGTATTTTTTCGTCTTTGGTCACCTTTCATGGAAGCCAGTGTTTCTGTGTTGGAAATGGTCTTAAACTTTTATTGGTGTCTATTTTCATATTACTTTTGCTATTTTATAAAAGCCGATTCATTTGAAGGCTTATTGTTTTTTTTTTATGTTCTAAGAAACAATTGGTACATTTAAGTACAGTACTTACAAAATGCTAACAGTATACGATTTTTGGAAGATCAACTGTATTGGACTCCAGGCCGTCATAGAAACTCGTCCGTCCCCACCAAGTTTCTTTAATTCATTCTTCGGTAAAGATGCCTCTCACGGATTGCTGCTCTCGCTCAGATAAATTGATCTGTTGGGTCACCTACGGCGCTGACTCCTCGATGGCGGGGCAAACAGGGAGGCCCAGAGCAAAGCTATCTTAGAGCAATATCAATAAAACTCTACAGTATACACCCACTGAGCTGTGTACACAGCCACAAGACTGCGCACCAGCCCTCAGCTCCAATGAAATTGTTGTGCAAAATCATTGGGCCATGACCGACAAAATGGGGTGTAAATGTTAAATACAGTCAGATATTAGGCACAAGCGCATTAGAGGAGCTTTTCGACCAACAAACACGAACTGACAGAATTTCTCAATAGCATGTCTGACACTTATTTGGGAAAATTATACAAGGACAGCCGTGTTGCAACCATACTGACGTTTAAAAACGAATACTACAGGAATGGAAAGGACATAGCAACGTTCTTAATGAACTTCATTTGAAGGCTTTTTCATAGCAAATATTATCTGCAGTTAAATGACATGTTATGTAAATAATTTTGTTAATTCAGTGCAGACTTAAAGTGCAGGACTTATAAAACTTGGTTGGCGTGACAGTGGACTTAATGACAGTTATGGCCTTTAGAAGAACATCAAGGGACTTCTCGTCTGATTTGTTGCAGCTCAGCAGTACTTGTCCCGTTAATGAATTTTTAATATCCTTAATGACAGCAAAAGAATGATGTAATTAAGGAGGCCAAGTTTGGAAAAATGCTGACCGGCACTCTTTTTGGAGAACATCTTAATAGTGCTTCCCATAAATTAACATATTATCTTAATGAACAGATTGCCTTCAAGGGAACTGTGTTCTTAATCAGGTTTATTCAAGTCTTAAGATAATAAATGAATTGATATCTGATTTCTTTTTTTTTTTTTTTATTTTCTGGTAAACAAGTGTGGTAAACTTTTTTTTTTCTTTCCTTTCTTATAATTATGAGAAAAAAATATATATATATTTTTCTGTTGGGGGGGGGGGGTAGATGCACAGCTGGCTATAAACAACTTATAAAGTATATCAAGTGTTGAATTTATATAAGTCAATTGCAGTGTATTTATAATAAGTAATATTAATTAAATATACCAGTACATTTTTAAATTCTGAAATTTTCAAGTGTGTTTTTTTTCTTTTTTTTCATATTTGTCATCCTTTTCTATCAAAATGCTTGTTACAGATGTGAAAATGCAGAATGACGAGTTTTGGAAGGCAGTGTGTAAACATGATTGAGGTGAGGTCGTATTTATGTTTTACCATGCAAAAATACGGACTCAGTGTGCAATGACTATAGCACTTTACAATATGTCCCATTTGTTAACTACATTTAATACTTTAACTAACAATATAAACAATACATTTGTTATACGTTATATTATTATTTGTTGCTGTTAGTAAATAAAAAAAGTCTTTATTGTTAGTCAACTCAGGTCCATTAAATAATATTAAGACATTCAATAGATTTTAAGAATGTGTTAGCAAATGTTGTAAATATGGGTAAATTAGTTTAATGATGAAAAATTGAAATCAGCATTAGCTAGGATGAATAAAAGGTTTAGAAGACATTTTAGCTTATGTTAGCTGTAGTTAACAAATGTTAACAAATAAGCTTATTGTAAAGGCCGATTCACACTGAACAGACACACTGCCCCAACAAATATCAACAAACTTTGAGTCACAGAGAGTCAAATAACACTGTGTCTACACCAGACGTGAAATTTGTCGCATCGCACTACATCCATTGTAGACAACGTCTACTGTTGTATTTTGTCGCGTAGAGAGTCATTCTTTGCCAGAAAAAACGGCAAATTAAACGAAAGAGGCCGTGGGTGAAGCACACTTTAAGTGAAACTTGTGCATTGTCATGGCAATGGTTCGTGGACAAATCAGATTACGTCAGAGTTTGTTGGAAAACCCTTTCACACTGCTCAGACATTCCATGAATCTTGGACTAAAAGCCACAGAACTCCAGTTAGGATGTCTTAAGGATTTTAACCTGTACTTGTAGAAAGACGTTTGTATGACATGAGCAGGTAAGATCCGGTCGCCTTCGGTGCGCAGCAGCTCCAGTAAAGAGAGCAGATATCCTTTAGCTAACTGTTTTATCTTACTCAGCGAAGGAGGGGCCCTTGTGTTATTGATTAAAAACAGAAGGAAGAAGAATCCCACAGGCACTAAAAGGAACAGGCAATGATTAATGTCCCTCTCGGAAAAAAGAAATTATATGGAATAAATTAAACTACTGCGGCAGCAAATTGAAAAATAAGGACGCAAATGAGGTTTGAATACTTAATATCTTTTGAAGAGAAATAGTCAATGAAGCACAAAAACGATGAGGGATTGGCAAAGAAATGTGATATTAGCACTAACGACCCAGGCAAGGTTTGCTGTACTGTCAGAATTCACCTGTCATATGTGATTTTACACAAGAGCAGTAAAACACTGAGGAATATAGCATTGTGCTTATCAAGGAGGTCTGCAATACATGCAAACAGCTATTCGCTTTAGCCTTCCCATTCATCTCAATGGAAGATGCGGCTCCTGGAAATACACAAACCGCTCATTAGACATTTTAATGCTTGTCAGTGGAGAAAGATTCTTTTTTTTTTTCTCAGCAGAAGCCAACCAGCTTTAGTGTCTATGCAAAACATACAGGTTTATACACAATAAAAGCAAAATAAGTGTGTATAAATAATGACAGTATTTTAATTATTATATTATATTATTATAAAATATATATATATATATATATATATATTATTATTTACTTGTTTCACTTTAATTTGCTTGAGTTATTTTAGTACTTCAAGTTAAACTAAACAAGAATGAAACATTCAAAATAAAATAATATAAAATAAAAAGCTTTAAGTTTTTATTTCTGTTAACAAGTTTCAAGTAGCATTTTTAGTTACAGTTTTTAGTTGACTATAATATTCCTGTTTAAAACACATTAAAATATTTATTAAACATTACTGAGTGTAAACAGATGGATCTACATGTCCCTCATCTATCATGACAACCTTTAAGAGTTCCTTCTCATGTAGAGCACAAAAGATGTTCACGCCGTTTATAACAAATGATTTCTAATGCAAATGAATCATACAAGCCCTCAATAACTTATAGCGAATGATTCATATTTCATTGATGGTTATTCTTCTTTGTCTTTCCTTAAAAAGGTCAGACTGTTGAAACGGGCCTTCGATACATCACATGCTGTCACCAGACAACTGCCTCAGTGCTCCTGTTGCACCATCTATTAGGTGCCGGTGATGACACAGCTATCCCACAATGCATTTGTGACGTTTGATACAGGAATGGTGCATCTCTAGTCAGGCATAAGGTCCTGAAGGAAGTGTTAAAACCTTCGGTGGGGTGTGACAGTGTGCCGCACGAGTGTGTGTGTGTAGGTGTGTGTGTGTGTGTGTGAAGCTGCTGTATAGCCACACCCCATTACCTGAGATGGATGTTTGGTGGGGAGGGACATTAAAACACTGATCGGCCACATGGAACCTTTAATTAGCCTCATTCTGCAGCATACACTGATGCCTGCACAGATGCTCCAAACCCACCACAGCACATCCGTTCTGCTACACACACACACACACACACACACACTCAGCATAGTGCTTTGAAATGTGTTTGTTTTTGAATGTGTTTGTCTTTAACAGCTATGTAGACAGTCACGTGTTATTATTTGTTAACCCATAAAATATAGACAATAGAGTAAGTTTAGTAAAATATTTTATTCTTACAATGTGAGTCTTCATGAATTAGATTTGAATACGTTTTTATAATAAGTTTTTGTTCAGTTTTATTACTTTAGAAATTTACATTTAAAAGGACAAAGAAATGACAAATTTTTGGTGAATATATTAAAATAAATTGATTTGATAATTATATCAAATCAATAATAATATTAATTTGATAAATTATTTTTTCTTTATTTCAGTTCATGTTTATTTTATTTCAATGTTTATTATATTTTATCAATTTGTTTTGTTTGTTTGTTAATGTTTTTGGTTTTAACGATAGTAACCCTCATCTGAAACTGATGAATGTGAATCTAGCAACATTTTATTATAGTGCATTGGCTATTGTATGTACAATATCATGGCAGTTTGGAAATGAAATATCCTGTGGTGCTAAAAGTTTAATACTCTATTGTATTACTACTACACTATGGGGCAGCTGAATGCTTGAATCTGATTGGCTGACGGACATGCTAAGGTGTGCAATTTTTTCAGGGAACTGCACGGCGAACGTAGTTATTATTTTTCAAATAATTCAATGGCCCGTCATCAATTATTCCTTGTATAATATACCACCTACAATAAACCTAAATTAACCAATAGTGAGCCAGAGTGAGATAAAAAATACTTTTGCTGGAGCAGCTGCGCCTTTCTAGAACTCTTTTATTGTGTTTTCTGTACCACAACTGCAGTACTGTCCCAGATGAGCTACAGATCAAGCTTTTTATGTAAGCAAAGCAATATTGTATGTACTGAGCTGGTTATTAAAATATAAATATGTATTAGTTTACAATTCATTTACTAAGGAAGAGTTGTTTTGAGGTCATAACACAACATAAAATATTTTAAATGAGAATCTGTATGAGGGCTTGAAGTGTAATACCTAATACACAAACCAGAATTTCTGGGAAATATCAACACCATAACAATCAAAAGTTTGGACAGATCACTCATTTTTATATTACAGCTATTTTCCATATTTTAGAATAACAGTAAAGCTTTGTTATATTTAAGCTCCTTCAAAGTCACCATCCTTGACATCCCTCTCTTCATTAGGTGCATTCTGGGATGCTTTTTAAACATTTTGGAAGGACACATGACTGCTTCAGCGTCTGCTCTTAAATTATATTTGTCTGCTATACTAATTTCAAGGGTTTAAGCACAAGCCTTTAGGCCAAAAGGTCTGTAGGATTATGAGAAACACCTTCAATCAGGGGTGTCCAAACTTTTGACGGGTTCTGTGTATCTTCAGAGGGATGATATTTGAGATAATTCATGCAGTCACTTCTGGAACTCACACTATTTATCTGTTACGATATTTCTAACATAAAACAGTTCTAATTTGTGCTTTGTGGTGTATCAGAGGTGTAAAAAACAAAAGATGGCATCAAAATTTTTTGAGCAGAGCCTTCTCTGGAATTCTGCTGTAATTAGGTTTTATAGTTGTTCTAATGGTTAACAGAGAAACTAAACAACACAATCACCGTTAGTGAGACATTATGTGTCAATATACATCGTATTTAAAGACACTGTGCACTTGCAGGACTTGTGTGTCAGGAATTTTAATGGATTCTAGCATCAGCTTCCTCGCATTCTCTCAAATCTTATTAAACTGTGTTTATTATCATAAAAATCTATGAACCAAAGAGGCAAAACAAACATGTAACATGTTTCTTGTATTAAACGACTTGTTACAGGAAGCGTTTAATACCTATGAAATCCTTCGAAATGACTGTAAATGTTATTGTTCAGACTTTTGATTGGTTGTTCATTACCATGAACTTCCTGCTGAGTGACAACTTGAAATTAATTAGTCACTTCTGGGATTTTATCTGTTGATGGACAATCTTTATTTAATAGTAAACCAGCAGCTTTCTTACAGGAACGAGGTCTGTAAAATCCTGCGGTAAAACTTAATTAGAAGGTGCCAAATTAAGTGGAGTGTATTTTACCAGCCAGCTGACTCTTTCATAAAAAATAAATCGAAAAGAAATGCATGCATTAAACATCTTTATTGCTTAAAAAAAAAAAAAAAAAATCTGACTTTTTCTATAGTGTAATGAGTGATATAAAAATCTTGGTTTTATTAGTTGTGTTGACCTGTGAAATGAAATGTTTTGAATGAAATATTTTCTTTTGCTTGGAATTCTGAATTAAAATATTTGAACAGTTAAAAAGAAATGGCAGCTGGACATACTGTATCAGACATCAAACAGTAGAACAACTGAAATAGTGTTTTTTTTTTTTGTTTTTTTTTATAAAACATACAACAGAAATCAGATTAGATTTTTTTTTTTCACAGCCTAGATAATAATGATAATTGTTATTATTATTTTGGTCAAGTAAATTTGATTATCAGTAATTTATTTGCAGATTTGAAACAACTGCAGTTTAAAGTTTGCCACACATAGCATACAAAACAAAGTTATAAACATTTAAACAAAATGTAATTAGCGCTCAGCAGTCTCCCCTGCTTTTTAATATATTTAATTTAATATATTAAATCAGTTTTTGACTTGAATTTCCTGATATGTGCTGAGCTTATTTAGCTTTAGCTTGTGACAACAGTCTCTCTCTCTCTCTATCTCTCTCACACACACACGTAATTGGTGCATTGTACCTGAACATGTACAGTGGCTGATTTGGCCCACATTTCAGTTTTGCCCCATTGGTCTTGTGAGGTGATGACAAAATGTCAAAGAGAGATGCAGCAATTTGCTTTCCACACAAAATAATCATGTTTCTCTCCAGAAACAAGGATATAGGATATTAAAGCGGATGCAAAGACAACATTTTCCATTGAAAGCAGGTGCCTGAATGACAGCAACACTGTTTATTTGTTCTCATTCCCTACCTTTCTGTTCTACACAGGCTTTTGAAAGAACAAACCTAGAACATTCAGTGAGATACAATATATAATACTGTATATGTGAATAGCCTCACACTTTTTACTACTGGTAGAAAACACCCATTATTTAGTGCATTCATGTATAATTTTTAGAAGAAGAGGCAAATGCAGAGACTTTGTAAAGTAGAGCAGTGCATTAAGCGTTTTTCCCTTCTACACAGTTGCATTCATCAGTGTCATACACACTCAGGGTTTATAAATCTAAATGCACTGAAGCATGCTGCTGTCTCCAGCCGCTTGTGACTCTCTATCGGAGAATGTGTGTATATTAGCCATGGAAATTCCTACTCTGATGTTTTCCAACATTGTCCAGTCTGTATAGTCCAGAATAAGTTGTATATTTACATTATATTTATTTTGTGTGTTTTTTTTTTTTTTAGATATTGATTACTACACTTTAAGCAAAAACAGTAAAAAGATAAAAAAGATGATTCCTCTGTAGTATAGTAGCAACATAAAATAAATAAAATGTCCCAAATTAATGTATTTTGCTTTTGCAAATATTTGAAAAACTGAAATGTATTCTTCTACTGTAATGGATCTCAACTAAAGGGTTGAAAATGGGCCACAGTTCTGTTCTGAAACTTTTTCAGCAGAGGTTTGAGAATCTCAAAAGCTAGCTCTGCAGTAGCAGCTAATGTAACGAGACTGGGCCAAATCCAGCAAATACCCTTTAAACTTCACCATTATTAACACAAACTGGTTGAAAAAAAAAAAAAATACAAAAAGTCACAGCACCCTCTAGTGTTAAACTAAAAAAAAAAAACTGCACATACTATACATAAACTACAATTTCCAGTTTCCACTATACATTTTTCAGAATATACAATGAAACCAGAACCACTTGTGTACAGTATGGTGTATCCTGTTTGGCTTTCTTCATCTTGTTCATTCTCAGAATGAGCTGGATGAAATATTGGCTGATATTTTAAGCATCTTTTTCACACATTGTTTGATTGGGTTAACAAACATTTTTATGAAAACTTGAATTAAGAATGCAAAAATGAGCATTTATATTGACCAAATAGGTTACTGTCACCTTTACGTTCATGAGAAAAAAATACCTAATATTCTTTTTCTGTAACTTTTGTGCTGTTAAAACAACATTGTAATGAAGCGGACTGACAATGTGATGAGATAAGTAACAATGTTTATTTTACAAGATGAGTATTGACATCCAAAAGGTAAGAAACATAAATCCAGACGATAGCTGTAGAAACTTGTAAAAGGAACTCAAATGTCTTTCTTGTTACAGGGATGCCGAATACCAGGAGGAGGATAGACAGGACGACCACAACCACACACCACAGACCTTTAGGGGAGACGAGGGGAAGACGAAGGACCTGGAGACACACGGAGGATCAAGGAGCACACTAGGAGAGAGCAGGTAAGACAACAGGTAAGTAGTAGCAATGCAGTGATAAGCAGGAGTCCGCTTATTAGAAATAAGTCAAAGCTAGTAGGATGCTGTCAGTGATGACTGCTACATTTTGTTGTGTGAAAGAGACAAGAGTCTATTAGTTTCTATTTTTTTTTGTTTTGTTTAAAGCAGTGATTGTCTTCTGCGTCCTTCTCCTTTAATTTATTTTATTTTATTTTTTAAGTTTTTTTCTTGCTTAGCCCTACAAGTGTATAGGTGTCAGAGTCCATAAATCACCAGCGCATCATCTCGGTCACACAGACAGATATCTGTCCAACAGGTGGAGCTGTGATGAGGATAACTGCTGTTGGATCAGAGCAGAGCTCCTGAATCTTTGAGTCAAGCCCTACAAAAGAGTTTTGGTGCCATTAGTGTTTGGATATCGATGATTGCTGCTTCAGTTTTTTTTTTTTCTTTTTTTTTTTTTTGCCCCTGCTTGTAATCAAATATATTCAAATTAAATATGTAACTGTGAGACTGATAAAAGTTTAAAAAATAAATAAATTCTCTGTCAATCTAAAAATTGTGATTGGTTGAAATTAGAACAAAAGCCCAAAGTTGGGTTAAACGTTTAAACTTCTGGGCAGTTTACTCAACAATTACTTATAAATTACTATATTTCTTGCTTAAAATAAACCCAAAACAGGTTGGAAATTAAAATAGTGTGCAGCATTTTTTAAGTGTAATGTTGAATGTTCCCTTAGAATTGGCATTACAATAAAAGAGCAACCATATTTAACACTCATAGGAATCAAGCTGTTTTATTTACAGCTGAATATTGCCAAGAAATGTTCAGCATCTATTTCTCTGATTTTCATTGCTTCATTATGATTCACTCAATTGGTAGCATCACTTTAATCCAGTGGGCCAGTGTTCTGCAGAGTTTGCCTCCAACCCGCCTGGACCGTTATTAGCTGCTTCAGGTGTGTTTAATTAGGGTTGGAGCTGAATTCTGCAGGACCGCAGCCGTTCACTGGCCCTTCAGGACTGAGTCTGGTGACCTCGGGCCTATATGGTCTCCAGAGCATAGAGACACTATTTGCATATTCTGTGGATGGGAATTATTTAAATGAGTGACACTGTGACTTCTCAATATTTGTAAGAAGTGTTTTTTTCTCGAAAATGAGACATGTTAAACACTGATAAACATAACAATTAAAATACAACAAAAATAACTGATTAAAAAAAAATAAACATATGTATTATGCATTTTGCACATGAACACACAAAGAGAGAACTAAAAGAAGTGTTTTAACATTTTTTTTCAAATTTTATTTGTCACATACACATTCATACACAGCACGATATGCAGTGAAATGCTTAGACAACTGCTCAGACCTTAAAATAAAAGACTATGAATAGGAAATAAATATGAAAAATAAAATAGAGGGTACATTTAACTAGGAAAGAATAAAAATATAAAATTAAAATAAATAACTGTACAGTACAAAATACATAAAATAACAAATATATGAAGAAATACAATAAGAAAAAAAAAAAAAAAAGACAGCTGTACAAAGTAGATAAATAAATAAAAATGGTAATGTCCAGGGGCTGTGCAATCCACATATTTAAAGTGTCTTGTGCATGCAAATATGCTCGAAAATGATTTATTTAAAGTGGCTTGTGATAGAGTGATATAACTAAATAATGACCACGAAAGTGCAGTTGTGCAGTGGACACTAGTGCAAATTTTTACATTTTTAAATTCTGAACAAACTGAAATTCATTCCCATACTGTAATACAACTTTAACAAATAATAAGAATGATATGTTTAATTTAATTATAACAAATATCATGATATTTCACTTGAATCAGGTTTGTTTGTAAATACAAAAAGGCACAGCACCCTCTAGTGTCAAACTGAACAAATTCAGCCTGCTGCTGATGGTTTATCTTTGCTGCACAGCTCAATCTTGTGGCAGTTACTGTGGGTAACATCAAGCAAACACACAGAGGATGTATTCACAAAAGCCTCCTCGATAACCATCCTGGCTGTTTCTGCAAAATGCAGCATGTACATGCATTTAAAAAATATTTTAAATTTTCAATACTGAAATGCTTAACAATAAAATACAAAATTTTATGTTTTTATTGTTTAGCCCTCTTTTTATTGCGCATTACATTGTGTTTTAGGGTTGAATGAAAGGTCTGTGAATTTTATGGAAAATGTACTGGACATTATCCATTTTTCTAAAAACAAACACACATACAAAAATTCCTTACAGCATATAACCAGAACTACTGTGAATATTATATGGCATAATGCATTACATTTGCCTTTCTTGATTTATTTATTTATTATTGTTAAATTATTTACATTCTCAAAATTTGTTACATCAACAAAGGTTTACAAAATGTACACTATAATGCATTAACTAATGTTACCAAATGAGACATTATTGTAAAGTGTTAATAAATTTAATTATTTACTATAAAACAATTTTTATTTTAATTTTTAGTCATTTATAAATTATTTATCCAGAATTAGAGGTATTACTGTATTACTGCAAATTCACACAAAAAAAACCCCACTGCTGCTCCCAACTTCACAATCCAGCAACTCAACTAGTTCTAAGCTGTTGTAGAGCATCATGAGCAGTGGTGTGATTCTCTGATCTTTGATGCAGAAACCTGAGCGAGGTGAGATGGGATCAGTTCGTCAGGTGTGGATGTCCCACTGTTCTGTGACAGAGACAGAGTACCTGTTCTGGACCGTTCAGCCTCGCAGGATGTGTGACAGCTCTCAGACAGTCTGGAGGGAGCATTTAAATTTTACACCCGAAAAGAGGCAGCCTATCATTAAAAAAACTCTAATTTCTTTGTCAGGTAGACTTACAGGTAATCAATCACCTTTTCACTGTTTTTCCCCTCTATTATTTGGTCTCATTTTCAACCTTTCAAACTAGTTCTTTCTAATTAAAGTTTTTGCTGAGTTAAAGAGAAAGGAAAATGTCTTGTTGTCTTGCACTTCTACAAAGACGTGCTATTGTTTTCTTTTTTTTTTTTTTTTTGGTTTAATTTCTCCTTAATTAAACTGTTCAAACATTTTATTTCCAACCTGGTCTCATAAAAATATGTACCTCTGTGCACTTTTTGTGCAACACCATTTTTACGTATCTTACTGCATGTTTCGCTGCAGTTTCAAAGAGAGTGGTTGTCCACTGTGTGGTGCTAACACACAGGTTCAATATGTGGCCCCCTGGCACATTTTATTACGTTGATATAGTTATGTACTGCGGCGGTTCAGAATTGAAATATCTGTGGACTGTTGCTAAACGAAAATGTTCCATCATGTTAAAAATATGCCGTACACCAAATCCAACCCTAAACCTACCCGATAGTGATAACAAATGCAAAACTGATATAAAAAGGAATTTGCTGATGAAATTGGCCATTTTCACTTCTTTTTATGCAGATTTGAACTGTTTTGTTGAAGTGTAGTTAAACAGGATTTGAACCGAAGCTCCTCGTCTCTCAAGTACATCTCTGTACTCAGTGAGCTACCGAACAAACGTACTGTCTATGAAAACACATAGATATGAAGCTGGATATGTGTGATGCTAACGTTCAAAACCTCAGTTTTCCCAGGATTTAAAAAAAAACTAAACCTCAAACTCTTAGATGTTGTTTACTGTGGCCGGGAAGTGCAAAACAACATTACAAAGTATGAAACAAATTTACACGTTGGAAAACATTTTTACCTATTATAAAACACAATGACATGAGGAAAACACTGTTAAGCAAGGACGAAACAAATTTACATTTTAGAAAACGAATGAACAAGACGCAAAACACTTTTACTAGTCCCAAAATTTTTTTTTACAATGACAGATTATTCACGGAAAGGGAATGTACCACATGCGGAAGTGATGCGGTGAAAGGTGTTGCTGTTGTTGTTGAGCGCAGTAAAAATCGTGTTGTGGTTGTGGAGTAAATGGCGTAAATAAAGTTCATGGTGACCGAACATGGACTGCGGCCGAGGGATGTTTTGCCCATTTTGTAGCAAACACATGAGCAGCTTAACGCGGTTTTGCTTTACGTGTGGTCGGTGTTTGGAGTTTCTAAAGGACAAAGACCAGACGGAAACACGGGACGTCTTGACAGCTGGACAGTGCTAATCAAAGTAAGTTGTTATTTGCAATTTTTTAGTGTAGAAAAACGCTAGCCCTCTAAGGCCATGTGAATAAAAATCAGTAATGGTAATAATGATTTTTTGAGCGGCTTATAACTTTCTGTTTTGAAACAGAACTCTGTCCATTTCAGCAGAACAACCATGCCCATCATACAAACAGTTCATGGAGTACAGAAGCTCAAAGTCAAAAGAACGGCCGTCTTTTAACTATGGGCCAAAAGGAAGATTTAAGCCTAAAGAAAGAAAACACATCCAATTTTGCAATGCTCTAGATGTATTTGTGTGTATTTGTATATTTATTTTACCTATGTATACATTAATTCTATATCTTTGTTACTTTACTAGATAAATGTAGGATTGATGAAACCGATTTCATGTGAACCGATTTAAAACCTCTAAGAGGGAAAACACCCCCGTTATTTACAGACCCGGAGGTAGCAGCACCTGATCTACTGGTTTGGGGATGTAGTGAGAGATAATGTTTATTTTTTTTTTCTAGTGATAATCAACCAATAGGAAACTTGGCTGTATCTTAGTGTATACATAATGTTTACATGATCTGACTGTAGGCCTGAAGGATACCTGCTGGTTTTAAGATGTCTAAAACACCCACTCTAGCCCAGAACACCTTGGGCACTAGAAAATATCCATTTTCTCTCATTGCATCCGTCTGACGAAGGCTAGATGCCAAATTGCATGAGAGTACTTTTAAATAATCTATCTTTAAGTTGTTTATGTGATCAGAGAATTCGCTCTAATGAACTTGAAACAGAAAAATACCATATGTGTAATGTGATTTATGGCAAAATAAATCTTTCTGTTCCCTCTACTACTACCTTTTACTCAAAACTACATTATAGCCTTTATCATGGAGCTAATAATTTTTGTGTTTTATCATGTTTCAGAGATGCACCAGGACATTCATCAACAATTGAGCCAGGACAGGTAATAAGGCAGACTGGCACCAAGACATTTCTTGCTTTTAGTGTTGTTGTTTCAGACATTTTAATCTTTTTTTCAGATAGTAATATCTGATGCTGAGGATCTGGATTTGGACAAAAATCCAGAAAAAACTTCTTGCTACCGGTAAAAAAAAATAAAAAAAATCATAATGACTGACATAATTTAAATTTATTTAACTGATTACATGTCGAGTACATTTTTGTTTGTAAGATGTTTTAACATGGAAAGGATCATTTGTCAACAGTAAATACACAGACCTGTATTCACCACCAAATTGCAACATTCAACACCAAATGTTGAGCAAGAGGATGAAGAGCCGGTTGCTGTCAATGTGAAGAATTTCCATTACAGTTGCCAAAATTGTTTTTATAATGTAACAGTATGTCAGCATGTTTTTTTTTTTCTCACCATTAACATTTTGAAA
>JAUMHE010000061.1:18008606-18022680 GCA_032359235.1 Enteromius mattozi
TACATAGACCAGTAATTACGTGTGCTTCTCCAGTAGTTGTTCAGTACATTGTAGTTTTCACACGGCTCATAATCTGTTAAGATAACAAAACAAACAAGTTCAATTTTAATGGAGTTTCACAAGTGTCAACCAGTAAAATACAATAGCAATCATTCACAACATGACTGTGATGAGTGAAGCTAAAAGTATAAAAAGTGACATTTTTCATTGCACAAAAAGGTTTAGATCAGGGAACACATTCAGGATTAGTATTAAGAGATTTCCCTCAGTAAATTATCTGCTCATCGATAGTAACAACGTGATCTCATGATAATTCGCATACATTTTACGTGAAAATTTTGTTCGATAAAAAGTACATTTACTTAAATTTTTACAGGGAATAAAAAATGTACAGTACGGACATATTATTAGCATCTAAACTTACAAATATGTATTTTCAGCTTTTAACATACAAATCTGATGTACTGACTGCATCTAAAAATGGATCCTGAAGAATACTGAAATTAATTTGAAATTAATTTGATTATTTTTGTGTTTTTTAGCTGTCATATCAATGCTGTAAGTACACCAAAAACACAACATCATTACAAAATGAATTTTTTTTATTTGTGCACTTTAATATATCGCATTCAAAGGACTGTAAGGGACATTCCCAAATCCATGCCTTTTTCGGCAATCTTCATCCTCTCAGGAGCAGCGAACCTACACCATAAACAGCAAAGCCCGTGCCGGATTGTACAATGGGTGGGTTTAGGTATGGGGTGCTTTGAAAACTTAGGTTAAGGAGTCTAAAAATCTAAATTGCTCATTGACAAAATGATAAAAATACACTGACTCAAATATCTTAATTAAATAAAAGATATAGAGAACTATTTTACGTTTTTTAGCATCAGTAAAAATGTATAAAAAATATATGTTTTATGCTTGTAAATGTTACGTATTAATACCTACGTTTAAATGTGAGATCAAGCTGATAGTAAATAATGTAGTTACATAATTGTAGTAGAAGGGGTCGAGAATATGGTCATGCTAGTAATTTTCGTTTTAATAAGTAGTTATTTAACAGAGAGTAGTGTTCCCGAATCTCAAGTGTTACCATAAATACATTTTAAAATAAAAATTAAAACATATAACTTACTTAGGGTGATGCTGGATCCAGTGAATATATCTGGGCTTACAGTATAAGCCACCTGTGAAGTGGTGCTGACATCTATAAAGAAGGACATTCAAAGACATGACTGAGATTATCGATTAAAGTTGTAAGTAAATAAATAAAGTCAAAAACACTGTACCTGTGCAGTATCCTGAACACCAGAACTGTGGTTTCACAAGTTCATAGACATAGTAATTGCCTGGACATGCTTTCACTCTGATGGGGTTTGATTTGTAAGAACAGCAGCCACTCCAGTAAGATCCTCCACAGACTTCTCTGGTCACCACTCCATCCTCTATCTCAGGATGAGCACCACTGAGTGACAGACTACTGTATGCATTACAGCTGTATGAATTAATACAGGTCTCTGACATCTGGATGTTCATCCCATAGTAGAAAAGCCGGTACCAGCCATTCCAGGAGAAATATTCATCACAGATCCAGTCTCCACTTTCATTGTTGGCTCTCCAGGGACGATCCAGAGATTCATAGTTGTAGCAGGGATCACTGCTGATGTTTTGGAAGACAACTGCCAAAGAGTTTGAAAAAGTACTGTTAAAATACGGTTTTTACTGTAGTATTTACTGTACATTGAAGGCAAATTAGAAAATTACATTGTAAAACACAATTGTTCATTTCTTGATTTTTGACCAACCAATGATAGCAATTCTAACTAATGGTGTGCAGTCATGTACAGTATACCTGCAGCATGAATGTTTTTCTTTTCCTTTTTTTTGTTCATGGGTTTACAGTAAGTTTGTACAGTATTCACGCTCTTAGTCTAGTTTCCTGCTTTGTAATTTAATTCCCTTTTCCCCAGGTAACTTGTTAAAGATTTTGTTCTCTTCTGTAATTGGTGCATTGTATTTGTTGTTCGCTTCATTGTTCTTTAGTTAGTGATTAGTGTCTTTGCATATATAGCCTAGCCCTCATTTGCCATTATCTCTTGTTTAGCTTTGTTCATAGTAACTTGTTGTTGTTGAGTCCCATGTTTTCTAGTCAAGTCTGGTCAGGTTCAGGTCTCATTTATTTCATGCTTATTTTTCTGTTTTATATCACATTTTTGTTTGTTCTTCTTACGTCTATTAATAAATTGCACTTGGGTTCAGTTTAACTTGCCTCCGTAGATGTATGTGACAGAATGTGGTTAATGGACTGCACTAATTCCAGCTCGTCAAACCACGTTCAACTTCATTCAATAATAAATTAAAATACTTGTTAGGTAATCAATAAATCAACTATTTAACTAAATAAAAAACTATTTACTCTTGATATTGACACTGAAAAAAGTCACAATAATGTAGAGAAAAGAGATCAAACTTCACCTGCACAGTATGTAGGTCTGTATCCTGATGTGATGGGTTTGATAAACTCATATACATAATAATCTCCTGGACAGGCTTTGACTTGGATTGGTGTGGATGAGTAGGTACCACACTGATTGGAATAGCCCCACCACCACCACCATGAAGGAGTTCCCACAACTTCACGGGTCACCACTCCATCCTCAAGTGTTGGGTGAGTGTTGTTGAGATACAGTCCAGTTTCTCCACCACATCCTGTATTACTCACACACCACTCAGACATCTGAGCACTTTCTCCATTTAGATACAGACGATACCAGCCGCTCCATTCAACAAGAGAGTCATCATAGCCATAGTAATATGAGTTTTGCCGTATGTCTCTCCAATACTCATCAAGAGTGTTATAATTATAGCATGGATCAGAGCTGGAAGTTGTAGGATCTGAGAGAATAATGATATAGAAAAGGACAATCAAGCGATGATACACATACTCACTCTATATGTGGCAAATAGTTATGTCTATGACAAGATATCAAGATAGCACACAAGTGAAGGATCATGTAAACTGACTGCACCTTCAGCAATTTGGCATTTGCTCACTAATTTAAAAAGATTTACTACCTAGACCTCAGTTCATTTACAGGAGCTGTGTTTGCTTTCATCAGTTCAAATAACCTGTGGCTCTTAAAAATAGTACAGTTGTTTTTGTGTTTTCAAACAGTGATGTTGAGGAGTTGGATAATTAGATAATGTAAATGTTTATCGATACCATAGAGTGAAAATAATATACAGAGTTAGGGTGAACGCTTGCTCTTGTATGTAGTATGTAACAGTGTACAATTTCCTCAAACATGTGATGCTAGTTGTCATGTCATCTCTCTCATTGGTTTTCAGGTCATGCTGTTCCTGCTCTGTCCAGCAGGTGAAGTCTGGTGTTACTGTTCTGCTGTCTATCATGGATCATGTCACCTGTTACTCCACCCATTTCATCATTACCAGCTCATTATCTACATGCATATATATATATACCTGCTCTGTTCAGTATTACTCAGCCTGATCTTTCCAGTGGTATTAGTTTGTTCATTTTTTTATGTCATTTCTTATCTGATTTTGACTTCAAGGCATTTCTAAAAATGTCTTTAACAAACCTGACATTTGAGTCTGTATCTGAGTTCACCCTGAGCCTTCTGATATATAGTACTTTAATACAGTGAAATACAGACATAAATCAACAATTTAGAAGAATCTTTACTCCGTCTGCAAAAACATTTTTTTTTTTTTGCAATAGTATAAAATACATTTGAATAGAAGACAATTCTATTTCTATATTGTAACACACATTAGTTATCAGTATTCTGCCCTGGCTGTCTTGTCTTTGTTCAGTGTTTTCTCTGTTCGTGTCTATAATGTGCTTCACTTGTCCCACCTTCTTATTTCCCCTGGTCACACCCTCTTGTTTAGCCTTTGTCTGCTAGATTTGTCTTTACCTGATTCTCCTGTATGCTACCTGCCCCTGTATGTGGTCTCATTGTATACGTTTGTCTGTCTTGTGTTTTGGTGTTTGAGTCTCATCTTGTTTCCGTGTTCTGTCCTGTCCTGCCCTCTACCCATATTCCCTGGCCTGACACTTCCTACCTGGAAGCAGCTGTCCACTCTCGTGTGTCCGGTCACTGGTTCTTTGAATTCCTGCCCTGGCAGCTAGACTGGTGCAACTTCTGAAATTCATTTCAAGGAACCGGGTCCCTGTACTCTTGCCTAGCCCTATCTCTAAAGCTGCCGTCTCCGTGTTTGACTCATGCCACCGGCTTCTGTTCTGTTTGGACAATTTCACGCCTCATTCTCCTTGCTTTGATCTTAGTCTTGTTAATAAAATACCCTTGTCTGCTCACTTGCATCTGGGTCCTATTTCTTGCATATCCATGACATTAGTATATTATCAGTTATGCAGAATCTCATAGTTGTGAGGTTATAAATTGGAATTATGAGAAATAAGGTCACAATTGTAAGTTGTAAAATTGCCTAATGAGCCTATAAAATTGACTTTTAATTGTTTTTTGTTTTTCTGTTGTCTAAAACGCAAGAAAAAAAAACATTTTTGAGCCTAATATAAAAAACAACAGAAATGCTGTAATATTTTATATCAATATGTAATCTAGTTCACTTAATTATTCCTTTTATAATTTTTTCATATTCGTAAAAGAAAGCAAAAGTTGGAAGAAGTGAATATGTGATCAAGTAAAAAAAAATATTTTACCTGAAGTCTGTCCACTGATTATTTCACCTGTTAAATACACAATATAAACATAATTAATTAATTCAGTCAGTTCACCTGCACCATTCTGCACATCATAATTCTCATTGAAAGATGATAAAACCCTCACCATTAATCAGCAGCAGTAGTAACACACACAGAGAGATCAGAGACCTCATCGTGATGAACAGCTCCTCCTGCACCTGTACATATATACACAACAAATATGAATTAAATATTTATTATATAAATTATTTAGTATAAGATTAATTAGTAATTAGTAATTAATTAGTTAATAACAATAATTTACAAAGTAAATGAAAAGAAATAACTTTACCTGAGGTTAAATGCTGCTGCAGAGCAAGCTCAGGGAGATTCTCTCTTCAGCAGCTGAATACAGTGATGAACTGCACAATCCCACACTTAATCAGTGCCTTTATTTATAACGGTGGGAGGATCATTACTGGAAATCGAAAGTAATTTCTCAACAATGTCTTAAACCAGTTTTTCATGTGACATATTTGTTATATGAACAGATTGTTTTCTTGTGTAAGAATGCATTTAGAAAGATATTCTTTCACTCTGTGCTCAAATAGATGAATGTAGATGGAATGAAAGTGAGTCATTTTATTTATTTTGTTTTACCCTTTTTTAAAGAAGCTTTGTAAAAATAGTATTATAAAACTCCCAGTGAATGAGCTAAACAGGACAGAAAAGATGAATGCTATAATAATGTGATACATGATTCTGCTTTAACCAATGTTTAACCATATTAATGATGTTTAACAATGTTTTCCTTTAATTAAAAACCACTGGAGGAAGGCATGCAGTAGTCAGTAAGATGGAGAATTGTATACGTGCAAACAAACAAAACTATAACAGAAACAGAAATACATACATATTTTAATACAACTACAGTTCAAAAAACCTAAGTCCTAAAGTTAACTATTGTGTTTAAAAGCAGCTGGGGAACAACATGCTGGTTAAGTGGCAGGTTAACATTATAGGTAAGTTATTGGGTATTTAATAAAAACAAAGGGAAAAAGCAACAGATATTAATGGAAGCTTATTTATAAAGAACATGTAAAATAAACAGAATTAGAATTATCATGTTTAATTATAGAAAACTAAAATGGTTAATCAATATAAATATAAAGTAAAATCAAGTCTGTTCTTGGTCAGTTCAAGGAAGTGAACATTATATTTACAGGCTCACTGTAGGTGCAGAATTACACTCTCTAGGAATGTCCTTCACTCATCTGCTGCATTTGATCTCATCATTTAAAAACCATGTGTAATATCTTTTCAGGAAATGTACAAATTTATACAAATACAGACATTTATAAAATTTAAAATAAAAATAAATAAATAATTTAAATTAAATTAAATTACAGTGTGCCTGTTAACTTTCAGATCTTATCTGTTTTTAGATGTGCAATGCTTGTCAGGAGTTTTCGGTATCTGTAATGTTCATTTTGTTTGTGATTTTGACTTTTATCATTATCATTTCCTTCTCAATACACTAATACATTTGAAACAAATTTAGTAAATTATCTATTCTTAACGTCTTACGAAACAGCGTAATATAATGGGCTACATATTACTTATTAAAAGCCGTCAAATGAATGTCCATTATATATTGCATTAGGTATCATGACTTACCAATATTAACTAAATGAAACATGTTCAGGTGTGCAGCATCGGAAATATGACTGATATGTTGCACTACAGCAACAAACTTGACACCAACAAAAAAAAGGGAAAAAAAAAAATTTTTTTTTTTTTTTAGGTTTTTCCTCGTTGGTTTAGTCAAACTGGATAGTCATGTTTATTGTCATTGTTATACAGTACATTGTAGGACTTTTAGAAAACCACCAGACGATGCTGTCTGTTTATCTTGTCAGTACACTGCAGCTGTCAATCACTGAAAGTACATTTTTTCCAGTAATTGTTGCAACCAGTTGATCAAGATTCACCAAGCACTAGTACATCACTGTCACCTTTGTGCATGCATCACTGTCACCTTTTTGCATGCACATTGTTTCTATTTAAATATCCATTATCTTGCTAAAATAATTTATGGAGATTGCAGCTTCTGCATATTACAGCCAAATAATCAATGAGTCAAACAATCCAATAAAAGAAAAAGAAAAAATATTAAACATTATTAGAAGCTGATAGAAACTTTTGGCTCTGACTGAAACACAAATCTTGTAGAGATATATTACCATGCCCTCCTTCTTTAAAAACCTAGTAACTAAATATATTGTCTATGTCACGATCCAGCTGGAGGTGCCAGCCCAGCTCACTGGTTGGCACTCCAGCGCCAGACTAACTCTGTGTTTTGTGTTTGTTTTCATCCTGGACTCTTGTCAATGAACTCATTGTCTCCACCCACCTTGTTCGTTGCCATAGCTGTTCATTCGTGTCTCCTCCCCCTGACCTGATTTCCCTCTGTATAAAGTGCCTGTATGTTTCCGTTGTCAGTCGCTCGTGATTGTTGAATGTTACTCTCTGCTGTCCCTGTGATTATTCCTGTCATGAGCCCATCGTGTTTCCTGGTTTCCCCCGTTTCCTGTAGTATTGGATTTACCTGTTGCCGACCTGCGCTTCCCACATTGGATTATTCTATTGTCTCAGCCTCTGATGTTCCCGTTCACTGTTGCCTCAACTCCGCCTGTTTTGACTCTGTGTTTACTCTGTGTGTCATCAATAAAGCCTGCAGATGAATCTGCACGTTTCCCCGCGTCTCCATCGTGACAGTCTATACTAGACCACACCAGGACAAATAATCCCTCGCATGACCAGCATGTTGATCCTCACAGACCAAGAGTAACACAATCATTACTTTAATGTCTTTAAACTACTTACAACAGAAACACAGAAATTCTGTAAAACAGAGAATATTACAAATGTTTTTGTAGCATTCTAATGAAACTATCAGGAATGGATATACAGACTCTTTAGTGAGGCGTAGGAAAATTCCAGAAGAGTTCAATACAAACAAGAACGTATGAATGAATGAGGCATTTATACAGTATAGTGCTCTTATTGTGTAATGCTGTACACCTAAAGCACTTTACAATCATGAGAGAATCTCTTCCTCAGCCACCAGCAATGTGCAGCATCCACCTGGATGAGGCGAAGACACCCACATCACAACGGCACACACAGAAAGTGACAGAGCCAATCAAGTGGACAGGGATTAGGAGCCAGTGGAAGGAATTTATCCAATGTAACAGATTATACTACAGCCTGTGTGTAATTATCTTTTTCATAAAAATCCTCATTACTCTATTGATAGTTTTACTTTTTTTTTTTGTAATCTGTTAATTACAAAAGAGAGACTCAGTGTAGAGAATTTCGGTGCCTCCCCGGCGCCATTTTGAGTTGCACACGCGTTTCTCATCAGTTCGCGCTGATTGTGCTAATATTCTTAGAGTGTATGAGTTGAGCTAATTTTATCATATAAGTAACCATGAGACTGTATGTATCATTTTATTGTATGTTTATGATGGATGAATCACTGAATTTGAAGATAAAATGCGGGCTGTATGTGATAACATGGTTTCATGTTACTGGCCAGCTAACGAGTGTACTTGTGCAGGAAAATGCTGCTGTAAAGAACCCGGAGATGTTGGTATGTAAAGATATTGTCTTCATTGTCATTAATTCACAGGTAATTAACAATTTCATTTAATTTTCATGTCTTTCTGTTTGTAAAAAGGATAGAATGTTAATGCATATTTTCATTAATTGTTATACATGAGTTCAGTTCCTGCTGATTGTGCTAAGGAGAGGAAAAGCTGCTGTAAAGAGCCCAGAGTGATATATTGTCTTCATTGTTGTTAATTCACAGGCCTGTTTTGATTGGTGTGAATAACAATAAACCTCTCCAGTGAATCCCTGTGTCCCAAGTCATTCGTACACACACAACGCAGAGAGAGATGAATGTAACAGCGGTCGAGACCGGACCGCCGGGATAAATCCATACTCCTTACTAGAAGTGCCAATGGATTTTTAAATGAACACAGAGAGTCAGGACCTCAGTTTAAAATCTCATCCAATAGAACGTTTTTTATGTATATATATATCAGTTATGTCCCCACTATACAGTACTGGGCCTCACTAACACTTCCAGCAGCAACCTAGTTATCTGAAACAAATGCACTCTGCCCTACCGACTCCTCAATTTCAGTTTCTCCGCAGCTACAACACTGCATAACCAACCAGTGACTGATCTTCATCCCATCTTAGCTTTAAAGTAACAACAATTCAACCAGTGGAAACATTCTTGAAAACTTTTATAACAGAAAGCAAATAGCAAGACACTTCTCATGCATACTCTCATAGCATCACCATGGAAGATTATCACAATGATTACAGAGGAAGATAGCATTTAATCACCTTAATCTTTATCTTACTTTTACTGTAAGGAAATGACTACAAATGTCATTTTAATGTGCTATAATTAATTCTTAGGGAAAAAAAGTATTGTACATATTTCTAATGAGTGTAGCTATATTTCTTTGGACTACTTATTTGCAGATCGAAAAGAAACCACAGAACAGAAATGACCCTACTGATATTTTTACATTATTTGAAAAACTCAAAACTGATTTTGTTCATCATTGCAGCACATATACACAATGAATGTAGCATATAATATGTCTGTAAATGATTGAATAATTATTTCATTATGGTGCATAACTTTGGAAATTCAGTTCCACATTAATATTGCACAAATTAACAAAATGCATATAAAATGTTGCACATCTTTTGTAGAAATAAGATGGTCTAAAAGATGGTCAGGACACTCATCAGAGGAACGAGTACCAGCATCAGAGAAGAACACAGACCAGAAGCCACAGACACCTTCACTTGATCTGGGACCCACTTATCTGTCAACAGAGAATATAATGCAATGAAGTGCAATCGTAATCAAGAAATCATCAGAAAAAAATTAAAAAATAAATAAATTGCTCACCTGTGTTCCCTTCAGACAACACCAGAGGACCCATGGATATGGAAGCACTGTCATGGAAGTCCAGAGACCTGCGCTCTCTCCAGTGGTGTCCAGAATTACAGTCCTGAAAGAGAAAAACAGAAAACATGAAACTGTAGTGCACAAAGTCTCCAGCAGAGCCAAATGAGTTTTGCAGCTCATTAAACTTCACCATCATAGAAAGATTTCATGATGATCATGGAAACTAACTGGAAGTCAGTGATTTACATTATAATTTTAAAACTATAAATACTTTTGTTACAAAAACCCATTGATCTGCTTCCGATGACGTGATAACCAGCTGAAGGAGTATAGATTAGTTTTACACCGCAGTTCTTGCAGTTATATGCAATTTATGGAGCTTCAAAATAATGGCTGCTATCCACCAGCATTATCAAGCTTAGAGGAGCCAGGATGAATAAAAAAAAAAAAAAAAAAAATCAGACTCTGTTCGTCTGAAAGAAGAAAGTCATATACTTCTAGGATGGCTTCTGGATGAGTAGCTTATGGTGTAATTTTCATTTTTAGGTGAAATATTCCTTTAAGGGTAATATTCTTCTCCTGAAAAAGTTAATCAATAGCACATTTGTAACCATTACAACTTCTAAACTCACCGTAGAGCAGCGATTGCTCGACAGAAGGCAAAGGTGAACAGCACAGTGCAGGTAAAGCTTAGTGGAGTTTGCAGTGAAGATGAACATCCTGAAGGAGAAACGACTGGATGTCGAGATGCCGTTCTGCAGCAGCTTCACTGTGTGGTCTTCTGGATTGGGACACCTAAGAATAGCAATCATGATGATTAACAAATTAAATAGTTTTCTTTCTCACCGCTACACAAACACAGAATCCTGTGCTTAAGTCTTAAAATATTGAGAGACAAAGTTTCTCAGGTAAACCTAAAAAAGCATAAAAAGATTTACTCTCTAACGATGAGATCCCAGCGGAGACTGTAATCAGGATCATTCACAGGTGTAGCCCAACATCTGTCCATCACCAGGGCAAACTGACGGCTGTCGACCCCCTCAACACGAACTTCTACATTCATCTTCTGGTCCAGCTCTGCATCCACTCTACCAGTGAAGGGCAGGGTAAACTCATCATCCTCATAAGGAATCATCCGAACCTGATATCTGCCCTCACCAGTGGGGAGGGTCTTGTTCAAAATGCTGTTTAAATAATAGATAAATCTGTGTTAAAACCAGTCTGCTTTATGGCTTAAATTCTACTTTAAAAAAAAAAATTACAGCTGTAATCATAATGTATTTGACTCTTACGTCTCCAGTGGGTTGATTTCCACATTCATGGAAAGTGATTGTGTTTGAGGATAAACACAGCTGAAAGAAAGTTTAAGGATCTTCTGTCTGCTGATGAGACCTTCTGACCTCGGTGAACCCAGAATATGGTTATCATAGATAATATGGGTGCCGTTGGCCTGTGAACAACATGCATACAATTTTGACATTTAGACTAAATTGAATTCAAGATGTTGAAAAACAGCTTGTATTTAAATAGATCACACATAATTAGTCCTACCACAAGACTAGTACCACAGATGTGTTCATCGTTATCAAAGTGGAATTCCACTCTGCCATTCCGGACCGTTCCTCTGCAGCTGGGATCATTGAGGTGTAAGACTTCAGCTGGAAAACCAGCCTCAAAGAGCTGACAGCGAGACACAGACATGGAGCCAGAGCTGCTTTCACAAGTTTCTGAGAAATCTGAGAAAATTAAAAACATCCAAAAGATTGTCAGAAGTATTAAAAAGAAAAAAAAAAAACATATTTCACATTCTGTTGTGGAGTGTTACCTACCAAAAGAGTCAGCTTGTGGTCTGGGGAGGTCATCGTTACACAAACAGCCATAAGCACCATTTTTCTTCCCACACCATTCATCCTCAGAGCAGCTGAGCTCAGAACAGCGATCTCTCACATCTAAAGAGAAGCATAGATAGATGAAATACAACATTCTGAGCCCTCTGAATGATCATTGCTGTTCAGTCTTCAAATAAATGAATAGATTGAGTGAATTAAAATGAATTTCCTACAGTCCATAATTTTCCCACTGAGATCCACAAAAAACAGCCAGTTTTAGAAAAAGTTGTTTCTGCTTTTGGTTGTCTGATTTATGACAGGTGAGGTTAGTAAAATGTTCAAAATAAAGCTTAATAATTTGAAAGCACTTTGTCATAGGAGTTGATAGTTCAGCAACCTACTACTTTTTTTTTTTTTTTGCAAAACTTGTGACAAGACAATAATCTGTGCTGAAATATTATGACTTACCACACCGCAGACCCGAGCGCCATTCTGGAATCTGTATCTCCAAGATGGCACAAGCCGTCTGATAGGCCTCAACAGCTGAACATAACATGCCATTTGCACGTGTGTACAGACACAGATCATACACACAGGAGTAGTAGTAAGGTGCAGGGTCAACATGAAGATGGCAGTTCTGGAAGGGGCCAGTGGTGTTGGTGATAATACTACAGAGATCAGAGTACCTCTGCCTGGATGGACACTCCTCAGCGTTACCGCTCTGGTCTCTGGCACCACAGCTGAAGTACATGAATATATGAAAAAAAAATGAAGGTCAGTAAAATACATGTCGTGTTTCATCACTTGGACCCAGAAAGAGTTTACAGGTAAACACCTAACATGATTTGCTAATCTTGCATTTTTTAACTTAAGACATAAACCCTTGTACATTTTCCTGTTAACTGTTCATCAAAACAAACCTGAGAAACTTTTTTTTGTATGTTCCACCAGGTAAAAACATCTGTCCTAAAGTCTCATGGCTCTTACCCTGGAATACTGGTGTCTGATTGCCAGCTATGACCAAAGGAATCGTCATCAGGAGCGGGGTCTCCACTGGGCAGCACTTTATCATCTGCAGGATTACCGTTGAAATTTCCACACATTCCACAAAGAGATCCATAGAATCTTTCACTCACTCGGACTAGAAGGCTGTTATGTCCATCAAAATGGACAATGAATTCATTGAAAGCATTTACAATTACGAATCCCTGCTCCTCATGTATCTCTACAAGATCATTGTTTTGATATGCTGGTGTGTCGATGGCATTCCCATCAACCTGGTGGGGAATCAGAAAATGTTAGCATAAGTATAATATAAAATAGATTTATATTGACACACAAATTGAAGTCCAACTTACTTTAACTCCCCTGTTTTGGCCAATTGTGATGTGCGTCTGTTGTCCATGCTGAGACAACCAAACATCCACAGCAGACACAAATGATACCACCATGTTCCCACGGTGTCTGTTGGTGGCCACCACACGGAACTCCAGATCATTTTCAGTTACATTACCACAGGTCTGAGCAATCTCATATGAACAAGTCCCCTGGTAGGATCAATACAATACACAAAGTGTCCATTACACCTTCTCTTTCAAAGATGCAGCTTGAAACCCATAAACGCCATGCAAGATATATTGCATACATTCGTAAATTCATGAATCTTCAGTGCTATGAAATTTATCACACCAATAACCCTCCTAAACTTCCCTTGAATAAACCTTACTGTTAAGTCTCCTACCATTGGGACAAACAAAAAAAAAAAGTACCAGTTCATTAAACAATTCATACCTGAAAGTGGGCCAAAGCTCCATCAAAGGTAATGTAATGGGGGTCACCCCAGACTGTGCAGGTGGACATTGGACTGAAGCAGTCACGATGTCCATTTCTGACCGCACACTCCAAGGCCGGTGGGCAGACAGATGCAGAGCAGCGTAAATCATTCGGAGCAAAACACTGACAACGTTGGGAACATGTTGAATCCCAGAACTGTTCACCGATCTATAATATAATAATAATAATGAATGTTACATTTTCAGAACATAATGTCCGTGAGCATTTTCACCTACACAATAACCATCAAAGGTAAAAACATGATACTTATTCCTTACATTATAGTAGAATCCATTATACAAGCAGCCACATTGCTCCACTGGTACACAGAGTCCTCCGCTTCTCATAAAGCCCTCATCACAGAAACAACCTTCTGAGCATGTGTGTTCACAACTAGCATCAATGCTGCTGGCACATGTATGACCACAGTCTGTGCCACACACCTCATAATGACTATTTGGGATGTTCGGTGAGCAGTCCATTACTGGAAATGCAACAACAATATGTATTTGTACAATGTATTTAATAGTGTAAAATATTATTATTATTATAAAAAGGGAAGACGGCGAAAGAATAAAATTATTGCATCTGTACAGTATATAGTCAGTTTTTTTTTTTTTTTTTACGTACATTTCATGTACCAGCTACTTACCACAGGATGTTCTTTCTCTCCAGGGATAGACAATGGCATTAGCAGATTGACAAGCACTTACATAG
>JAUMHE010000061.1:18054147-18065340 GCA_032359235.1 Enteromius mattozi
CCACCTGTGGGCTCAAGATATAAGCGTCAAACAGATACAAGTAACAATGAAATTATGCAGAAACATTTGTGCAGATGTGGATGGAAACTTGTGAGCAACTGTTTCTATGAAGACCAGAGTTGTCACCTGTGAATTATCTGGTAGTCAAACAAACAAAGACAATCTAACCATGTTCATGGCACAATATTAAAAAGAAATACACATACCTCTCCATTTTTTCATGTCAAATCTAAACATGAGGAAATCAGATACACAACTGACAGGGCCAACTATGTCTGGAAGAAAAGAATCAAGCAATGCTAATATTAAAATAAAACCAAAAAACAAGTAATAATGCAATGTAAATGATAATTTTAATTACCTCTTCTTTATGCCAAGGTTTCCTTGGTTGTGAGAACAGAGGATAAAGTTTTAAAAAAAGTTACAACTACATTTAATGCATTAACAGCAACTTACACCAAGAAATGTTGCGTTCATTAAAAATAAAGTATGAGCACAAATAACATGACATAAATTTATGTAAAATGACTAATGACATTAAGGTCAGTAGGTCATCCAGGTATTTGTATGCATACAAAAAGAAAAAGAAAAAGTATAATTTTCAAAACACAGACTGGGCCTTTAAATTAAACAAAGCAGCAACATACACAATTACTACTTACCACTGTAAACGCCATGAAAGCATCTGAAGACGCCTTTTGGATTTAATATACCGACTGCTTTTGTGGCTCATATTTGGGTGTATAACATGTTACAGTAATGAGAGTTTTTCTTTCTTGGTTTTAAACAAGTCAAAACACAGGAAATGCTGGGTGATATCAGATGCAAACTGTTTTCGGACAAAAATAAACAGTAAGAACCAACATCACCAGCAATCACTAAAGAGAAGCATGCAATGAGTTTATTCAAATTATACCAATTAACACCTAAACAAGACTAACTACAAGTGAGCAAGATAAACCATATAAATATTATTGCATGAATTTTCTGAATTTGAAAATAATGTGCATATTCAACACATTGTGCTTGTAATACTTTGTCAAACGATGTCATCTAATGGTGCATTTGGCATTTGGAAATCTCAAAACAAAAGCAGTTCCATGTTTCTAAATATCATCTTAAAACCCCCAGAATGCAGTGTAAAATAAATGTTTTTACTTGTGGAATGATGTATGTTATAAATAATGTCTGATTCTTGCATCATTATTATGTCAGCAGCTTTGGTGAGCTCATAAACACTGAGAAAACTGCAAGGGATATCTGTACATGTAGTAATGACTTACATATGAAGCCAAACTAACACAAACTATATCTGCATTCAGAGTATTTACATTCACAATAATGATAAAATCCAAGTCAAGTAGGCCTTTATACATTAAGGTTATATAAGGCTACTGTCTAAATTATTTTGCTATTTAGGGTAGGCTATTTAAATGATGGTGCAAGAAAAAAATATCCACAATTACATCTCTGAGAGAAATATATAGTCCTTACACTAGGGAGAGATAAAATATTAATTGCGAGTTAGCAGGCTTGAAGCTGCGTGTTATTCTGAGAACACAGTCCATTGTATTCCCTGTTGACCACGCCTTTAAAGTCGCAGCTTAATATTATGAGTATGCTTAAGGTACTCCACATTTAAAGAGTAATCTTTAAGCAAATATTTACTTTACACACCCGGAAAATACCACGCTAGCATCCTGTTCACGGACAAACGACTCCTACTATGGCTAAACCCTACCTCATGCATATTCATGAGGTAACGGGAAGATCGCTGAATAGTCCAAGCTGATTGGCTAACGGTTGAAATTGCCGCCAATGCTGCTGGCGAATCAACGGATCTCAAATATAAATACATTACGCGATTGGATGCGCCAGGCAGGTTAACGTCGACGACTGTGCAGCGTAATTAATATTCATGAGCTAAACCTTTGCCGTAGTAGGATTGGTTATTTGGCGTCGTGTTCACCTGCGCCACAGGTGCGCGGTGGACAGATCCGAGTGAGATGGGTAATTCAGACTCCAAACTGCACTTTAGGAAAGCGGTGATACAACTTACTACAAAAACACAGGTCAGGTTTGTTTTATTTGACATACGTGACTTTTATAAGCATTGGTGTAGGGTTAAAAATGTTCCAAAGCGCCGGTAAAAGTGTAACAGATGGAGTACTGTCGCCTGATGTATTTTTCTTAAATCGTCTGGACATTTAAACTTTCCTTTAATATTGAATTCTATGTTTTTAATCATACTTTAATGTCAAAGCATTCAGATCTATGCAAAAAATTGAGAGAATTAAAAACTTTATGACAGCTGTGCCATGCTGTTTGTGTTTTGATTATGTTCAGTCTGCTTGTGTCTTACTGAGTTTAAAGGTGACGCTAATTTAAATTGAAGCTGACCTGCTTTAATTCCTCCTGTTTGTGAAGGATTTAAATTCATTGCCATAATTGTGTCAACACCCTTTCTTGTAACTAACAAAGAATGGTATAAGTAGTATGTTGTATTTTATAAGAAAAGTAGGCATTTAGGGTCATAAACATGTTTTACACTTTTGACAACTTTTGTGAATTAAGTGACAAGATGCACCCATTTTAATGAAAAAAGTATATTGGGGAAGATGTCTATATGGAGTGAAGACGTCACCATCTCAGTGCATTTATTCTGAAAGGTTATGCTTTTTTAATTTTGAATAATGGACCCTTGTGTGATTTCTGAAGCCCGTCGAGGCCTCTGAGGATGTGTTCTGGGACCAGTTCTGGACTGACGTCAACTTGACCTCGCAGGATATTTTTGCTCTGGTTCCTGCTGCTGAGATCCGCGCTGTGAGAGAGGAGTCTCCGTCCAATCTGGCAACTCTCTGTTACAAGGTACAGTCTGTGTCCCATAATAAAGGTCAATAATGAGAAAAAAGTGATTATGTGATCTCAACACGGTGGCCACCATGAGAGGGGACCACTGATAAAAATAATAATAAAATAAAACAAAAAAAATATGTACTCTCACATGAACGTGCATGTATTTAAGATGCCTTACTTGCCAAACTATAATGACTGTGAAACATTTTTTTATTGGATTGTACTGTTGTTAATGTAAATGGACAAGGGTTTTAATTCAGAGGTGTGTTTAACTGATTTATTTAAAAATGTGTCACCGGAATGTATTTTACAGTGTTTGTCTAGAATACATGTCTTTTCATTGATGCTGGCATGGCATTAAAAAGTGAATTAAAAAATAACATTTATTCAGTTCTGTTATGATGAGATGCATAAAAAATTCTGAAAAATGCATATTAGTAGAACCAATTTTTTAAATGGATTTTCAAAACACATATTTTATTTTTGTATTTATTTATTTTGCTTCTGTATTTTTGTCATTTACATGTTTAAAATGTAGTTTGATAGCCTTCTGGACGCAGTTTTGTTTGTTTTTGTTTTGTTTTTATTTTTATCTATGAGTTAGATTATTCTCAAATGCATTTGTAAAATATATTCAGGCTCTTTCCCATATCTTACAATCACTTTTGGGACCGAATTCATGATAAATATGAATATATCAAACTTTTTGACATGGAAAAAAATAGTTTTTACCTAAAATTGAAAGTGTAAGCTTATAAAATTAATTTTTTTATGTTTTGATGTTGTTATCTTAAAAAAAATATCCAGCCTTCAGTAATAAGTTCAAAGAAATGTGTAAATCAGTTGATTTGACTAAAGTGCTAGTCATTTCTTAAGCTTTGAATCATTGTACATTCTTAAAGTGTTTGTGTGTTTTTTGCAGGCAGTGGAAAGGCTCGTGTTGAACGCTGACTCGGGCTGTGTGTGTGAGAGAGACCGACAGGTCGTGCTGAGCTGCTCTCGTCTGCTGACCCGGATTCTGCCGTATATCTTCGAGGATCCAGACTGGCGTGGATTCTTCTGGTCCACCGTGCCAAAAGTGGGCAAGTCTGTGGTGAGGGAAAATGCTTTCAGAGTGGTTAACTCTCCAAATGGTTGAATATGCACTAAAGTAATATATACACTAAAGGAATATACACAGAAAAGCTTTGCCTAGCTTGAAGTTTGTTTAAAACATGGGTTGCGTGTGTGAGAGAGTTTGTTCTCAGTGCATTTTTGCGGTCTCCTGTTACCAGCCTAAACACTGCTCTGATTGTGTCTGTCTCAAAGATCGACGGCGTATTAAATATCCTGTGATTAAAGAGATGAAGGGAGCAGAATGAGTGTATTGATGATGTGATTGTGTGTGCATGAAAGCCAATAGCTCCTCAAACACTCGTCAGACAAGCTTGCAGTCTTGAAGTTTGCACTGTTAAAAAAAAACACCATGCATGAATTTGTTTTTGTGATTAAAAACATAATTTCTTTGTAACATGAGAGATTTAATTGGTGTGTGTGTGTTGATGCAGGATGAAGGTGATGATGAGAGTTCCCGGCCGTTGGCGGAGTCTCTCCTCACAGCTATTTCTGATCTGCTTTTCTGTCCAGACTTCACTGTGGAGAGCCACAGCAGGACCAGTGCGGTAACCTTCTCTCTATATCTCTTGTCTTCCTAGTCTGGAAGAGGTTTTGTCTGATAAAATCAGATCTATACTACTTATTCTGGCCACTAAGAAACAGCTGATTACACAGAAAATGACATCGCAATAGTTCATGTTTTAAAACATCATCTTGAAGTGGGTTTGTCTGAAATTGTCAAAACAGCCATTCAACAAAATGGTTGCTTATTTAAATAAAGGCACAGAAGTCTCAAATGTTTGCACAGACAAAGTAATTTGCAGAAAATTCAATGCATTCGGCAGATTTGCTTTTATCCAAGATTTTTTTCAGTATCTTTGTTCCTTGTGTGATTCCCAAACTTTTAATCTTTTTTATGTTAAATGTGTACTTGAAGTAGAAGTTAATATTTTAATAATATGACATCATATTTTCATAAATAACTTTAATAAAATAAATATATATTTGTTTAAATGTTTGTCATTTTTACTATTTTAATTAATTGATGATGTTGTTTGTTTTTTATTTATTTATTTATTTGGATTAATTTCCAAACAATTACAATTAATCACATCCAAAATGTTTTTTTTCACATGTGTGTACTGTGTATATTTATTATGTATATATAAATACACACTTGCATGTATATATTTAAGAAAATTGTTACATTTATACATATTTATATATAGTATAAATTATATGAATGTAAATATATACATGTAAATATTTTCAAAATATGTACTCTGTGAGTGTGTGTGTCTTTTTTATTTATATATATATATATATATATATATATATATATATATTATTTTGGATGTGATTAATCATGACAGCACTAGTTTATATATAATTTAATTAATTCTTAGCTTTCATTATTTCTTTCACAGTTTGAGAAACCCTAAGCAGGAACGCTGTTTCTGTCCGTCTACATGTGAAAAAATAAATAAAAAACGTTTAATTTTAAAGACATAAGTTATGTGTGTGTTCAGGATGATATCCAGTCCATAGACAGCTGTGAGTTCATCTGGGAAGCTGGCGTTGGATTTGCTCAGACTCCGCCTCTCAGTCACACCCATGACTCCAACAGGTCAGAGATGCTCCATACTGCCCCGTGCCTCTTTACAACACTTATATTTACTTAATATACGCTCTGACCTAGATACAGCTGGTAGTAGTTTGCATGTGGCCACATTACATTTTGTTATAAATCGAATCCATCCTAGTACATGACCGCAGTTAGGGACCGCCTACTCGCCTGTCAATCACCCACTGCTCTAAAAATTTGAAGTTTAGAGAAAGTACTTACACTACCGTTCAATAGTTTGGGGTCACAATATTTTAACATTTTTGAAAGAAGTCTTTTATGCTCACTGAAGCTGCATTTATTTGATCAAAAATAGAGTAAATATTGTGAATTATTTTGTATTTAAAATAAGTTTCTATGTAAATATCTGTTGGAATGTAATTTATTGCTGTGATGCACAGCTGAATTTTCATGATCCTTCAGAAATCATTTTAATATTCTGATTTCCTGTATTAAGAAACATTTCTGTGTACTTTTCTGTATCTGTTTATTGATTTCATTATACTGTAAATGTTGAAATAGTGGAAACCATGATACATTTTCAGGATTCTTTGATGAATAGAAAGTTCAAAAGAACAGCATTAATCTGAAATGGAAACCTTCATAAATATCTCTGCACTCATATTTGATCAATTTATAGCATCTGTGATCACTAATAAGTATTATTATACTTATGATGAATATTAAGTATTATTTCTCCGTCTTTTGCTCTCTTTCTCTCTCTCTCTCTCTCTCTCTCTCTCTCTCTCTCTCTCTCTCAGGGCAGAGTTGTTGAAGCTTTTATTGACATGTTTCTCAGAGGAAATGTACCAGTCTCCATCCGACACGCACAGACTCAACCCCTGGGTCTTGTTCTTTTGCTCTAGAGAAAACAGGTAACCACTTACGCACTCATTTGTTATCATTCACAGGTGATGCAACAATTAAACATTGCTCTCTCTCTGTCTGTCTCGTCTGTCAGACATGCCCTGCCGCTCTTTACCTCTCTTCTTAACGTGGTATGTGCGTATGATCCTGTCGGGTACGGCGTCCCGTACAATCACCTGATGTTCTCTGACCAGCGAGGGGTTCTAGCAGAGCTGGCTCTGCAGACTCTGATCGTTTCGCTGGAGCAGGAGCTCATTGATAACTCAAACTCAAACGCCAGCACCAATACTGACACCTGCTCTGCTGATTACAACAAGAACACAACTGCTGAAGGATGCCAGGTAACAGGACACTAACAAAAATACCCACACATTTTTTTCTTGCAATAAGTTATGAAACCATTACTTCTGAATGTTCTCTAAACATTTTAAAAACCAAACCTTTTGAATGTTTCAAATATGTTATTCAAACATTTTGCCTGCGTTTCCATAAGATTATAAAAACACATTGTATTTACGTAATCTTAAGAATGTTTGCTCATTCATAACTTTGATCTAATTTGTTCTTACACCATTTCCTAGATGGGATACTAGTATATGTGGATGAAATTTTGTATGTTGTGTATAGCATGTGAAATACATGTGGGGAATACATTAGTATTCCCACAATGCAATGTAATGTATTTGAAACTGAAATAATGCATGTCTTTCTGAAGAATCCAGAGCCTGTGTTCAGTATTTCAAACTTTCAGCTTGAGGATCAGATTTTTCCTCATGATATGTTTCAGACGACAAGAGGCGAAAACCTGTTTGTAAACTATCTGTCTCGAATTCATAGAGAAGAGGTGAGACACACACACTTCACAACCATCCATAATCAACCGCAACAGCCCTCAGATTCTACCTTACACAATATTATCAAATGCTGTAAATGATCAGTATCCTCACATATCGTCTTTAGAATAATACCTAATTGTGTTTTTCTAAATGCATATTTTTTTGCATGTAGGATTTTCATTTTATCTTGCGAGGAATTGGCCAGCTGCTCAATAACCCCCTGCTGCAGACATACCTGCCCCACTCCTGCAAGAAAATCCAGTTTCATCAGGAACTGCTGGTGCTTTTCTGGAAACTCTGTGACCTCAACAAGGTGCCACCTTATTTTATTTCATATCATAAAATCTTTAATAAAGTACTTAATTTTTATAAAAAAAATATTTTTTCATTTACTATTTGACTTATGCGATTCATATGTAATTGATTAAAAAAATAACTAGTCTGCACACTGACGTTTCCTAAATTTCAGAAGTTCCTGTTCTATGTGTTGAAGAGCAGTGATGTTCTGGATATTTTAGTACCAATTCTATACTATCTCAACGACGCTCGAGCCAATCAGTGTGAGTATCTCAAGCCTTTAACATTACACATACATATTTTGCTGTATTTTGAGAGACATTTTTTTTAGTTAAAATTATATTTTTCATATTTGATTAATTATTTTCCTGTGTTTCTCATCTGAATTCAGTTTATTGCCCATTTTAATGGTGTTTTATTATTATGAGCTGCGGATGTGATAATAGCCATATGTATTAGTATATATGCATCTGTTTGCAGCACGTGTCGGTCTGGTCCACATCGGCGTGTTTATCTTACTGCTGTTAAGTGGAGAGAGAAATTTTGGGGTTCGTCTGAATAAACCATACTGTGTGCGTGTGCCAATGGATATTTCAGTGTTCGCTGGGACTCATGCTGACCTGCTGATTGTGGTGAGATAAACACTCATGTGCCTTGGTCACATCATATTGGAAATGCTGGAAATTTTTAAAAGCCACAAACAAAACTGAATAAAAGTGCAATCCATATGACCTGTGCGCAGTATTGCATGTCTTTTGAAGTCTTTTTGTAGCTTTTTGTAAAGAGCAGTCACATTTTAATTTAAGTCTTCCAATTTTCTAACGCTCTCCAGTCTCACACAGCTGTATAGTAAATCTTTATGCACCACAACTGCTTAAATATGCATCCTTAATGCATATTGCATTTATATATATATATATTTTTTTTTTTTTGATTGACAGGTTTTCCATAAAATCCTCACCAGTGGACATCAGCGACTGCAGCCCCTGTATGACTGTCTGCTCACTATTATAGTCAACGGTAAGCAAGGTTAAAAAGTATGTACATTTTGAGAGATTGTTTTGACTTCCTGATGAATCATTGCTCTTGTGTTTTCAGTGTCTCCTTACCTGAAAAGTCTGTCTATGGTAGCAGCCAACAAACTACTACACCTGCTGGAAGTTTTCTCAAGCCCGTGGTTCCTGTTCAGCTCACCTGTTAACCATCACCTGGCTTTCTTTTTGCTAGAAGTTTTTAACAACATCATTCAGTACCAGTTTGATGGTAAGTTGCTTTTGAAGCTTCATCACTGCTGTAAATACAGTTCATTTAAATGACTAATAAAATGTGAAGCAGCAAAAGTCTGTTTATTTGAATGCAAATCATGATTTCTGAGGTGAGCCTTGGTATACAACCCTAAAACTTTGGTCTTTGCATCTCAGTTGTTTATTGTCAGTTTTATAAGCATTTGTATTCACCTGTCTCTTAAAATCAGGTAACTTTAACCTGGTGTACGGCATAATTCGCAAGCGCAACCTCTTTCACCAGCTGGCTAACCTGCCTACGGACATCAACTCGATCCAGAAAGCCCTGCAGAAGAAAAGCAGGAGCAACAGCACCCATAATGCCGTCTTCATGGAGACCAGCAACCCATACAACACTGCCTGTAGTGAAGGAACACATAAAACCACACCGGTTCAAACAGGCACTCTGAACGCAAGCTTGAAGGCCATCCCACGTACGAAACACACTTCACTATACACGGTTGATTTCTTCCACCTCAGTATGTTGGCTGTTAAGAGTCCAGTAGCTGTTTCCATCCAGTTTTTTCCAGATTTTGAAATGCGTAATAAAAAAGCTGGATGGAAATTGCACTGCATAAAATCATAAAATTGAATTGCACTGAAGAAAAAAAAAACATATGCGTGCAACTGAAGCAGACGGATTCTTTATCCAAAAGATTTAGATGTACAATTACTAAATAAATTCTTTGAGGTGAAACAAAAATCCCATGTGACTTTAACAGATCATGTGATTAGATACCTGAACTAACCATCATCTGTCATAAAAATGATTACCTTCCCAGAACTGTCTCCCAAATTGCATTCCTTAACACAAGATAGCATTACAATGTTTATTAGTGCATTCCGTCTGCGCATTTTGAGGAACAATTATTATGTACAAAAATTGTGGTTTCCCCAGTTTGTCCGTTCGAACTTACTGAAAATAATAATATATGGGCTGGAAACTGTTTTATTTGGAAATACGCAGTACTCTCTGGTTTGCAACTTTGGATACAAATTGTTGCTTTTTTGTTAAGTTTACAGGCAATATGTTAGTTTATTAAAATTTTATAAATGTGTTTATTTAGAGATGTTTAACTGATGTATATTTATAATTATCACCTATTGTTCAATCTATAATTATTGTTAAATGTATGACTTTTTGTTATTCACCTTGTTCTTGCCATAATAATAGCTTTGTTGGTGAAGTTAAAAAAATATTGCATTAAAAAAAACATATAAATTGTTGGTTTATGTTGTAGGCATTGAGAAACTAACAGAAACATCACAGGTTTCTGAGGATGGAACCACACTGTTACTGCAGCAGAGAGACTCGACCCACAGCCAATCAGATCACAGCTCTGAGACACAGGTCAGAGACACTGAGCTCATCTCGGGTAAAGATGACAAGGTACAGCAGCACTGATGACCCTGACATTGACCCTGTGTTACTTGGTTCTGTTAATATCAATAAAATGTCTTATTAATTCCTTAGAAGTCTGAAGAAGAGGATTGTGATGGAAGTCTGCAACGTATGTCGTCTTCATCGGACTGGGCTCCTACTCCAGACTGGGTCAGTCATTAAACCATTACATTATAAATAAAAGTTTGTGAGGACCTGCAGTATTTGTAAGAGATTTTTCAGGGGAAAAAAGGCACATTCATTCTGATCACATCTAACCTCTGCATGCTCTCTTTCAGGTCCTCTCCTGGAAGAGTAAACTTCCTCTGCAGACTATAATGAGACTCCTGCAGGTGCTGGTGCCTCAGGTGGAGAAAATCTGCATAGACAAGTGAGAGAGACACACACACCCTGAAAGAGTTTATCAGTAACACTTTACATAAGTGTTCCATTTGATAACATTAGTTTCATTAACTGTGTTAACATTATACGAAAAGGCTAATAATACTTCTAAGGCATGTATTAATCTTAGTGGATGCTAATTTCACCATTTACAAATACAATATTAAGTCAATCAGAAAACATTAAGATTATTTAATGGGCCTTAGCTAGCAATTAATAATTGTTTTTATTTACTAATGTTAACAAAGATGTATTGCCCATTGTTACAGTGGTTATTATACATTTTATTTTATTTATAGGCGCCTTTCATGGTACTCAAGGACACCTTACAAAGTCCATAAAACAGGGTGAAACAATGATATTAGACAATAAAAGCCAATACAAATCAGACCATAAAATCACATAAAAGCCTGCCTAAAAGACTTGAACTATTTCAAACTAACCAAAAGTTTGTGATCCCATGGAAGTTGTCCGAGTGCATGGGAGCAAGAGTAAGTGCAGAAGCAGATCTTAAAAATCGAGAAGATCTAAGATATATGAAGAAGCCAATTG
>JAUMHE010000061.1:18089497-18103258 GCA_032359235.1 Enteromius mattozi
TTGATGAGCAGAAGAAACATCTTTAAAAACCATTAAATATCTTACTGACCCCAAATTTTTGAACGGTAGTGTACATAGGCCTATATATAAATACACACACACACACTTTACTTTTTTCATTATTATTATTATTATTAGATTTATTTGAGCTTGAAATCCCTATAAAAGCTGTAGACTCACTGTAAAACACGTTTTAATGTATTTTTAAGAAAAGAAATGTGGCTTTGGATCCTGTTGCAGTAATCTCTGTCCAGCAGGTGGCAGCACTGACCTTTCTCTCGGAGAAGTTCTCTGTATCTAAAAAGCTTCTCTTTACATGTGACTCATTTAAAGAAACTCACAGTACACTTATTACAGGAACAATCACCAGGGTACTTAATTACAAAATGAACACCTATTTAAAATATACAGAAGCATGAATGAGTTTGATAGTTTTGGCAGAGGACAACATTTTGGTTGTATAGAGCTATTGATTGACTAATTTTATCACAGCATCTTAAAAACGCAACTCTCACCCTAAAATACAGCATGAACAGTTAGAAGTTTCTAGGGCTGATTCATTTGTAGATTGTAAACTGGTTTGTGGGTGAGTAATGAACTATAGTCTAACCACCAAACCATAGACGTCAGTAACAACAAATCACCAAAACATCATAATAACAGCAACCGCGTGCCTTCCTGATCTGCATACGAACCCCGCCCACATTACAGAGTAGCCCCGCCCATCGCCTCTGTATCAGTATGAGAAGAATATGAGGAAATAGTTGCGTTCCAGGGGGCGTGGCTTAGATTGCTCATAAGTTTGGGCTTGGCTTTAACTTTTAACCGAAGTCAAAGCTCAAGACAGAAGCAGAGCAATCATGGGTGACGTGGTGCTGACAGCAGATCTGCCAGAACTCAGTTCAGAGAAACTCCAGAAGAACCCAGAGGAGAGCGATCTGAAGTCCACAGAGGAGAAGACCAACGGATCTCCAGAGACAAAAACCCAGAGCGCGGGAGAGAAAGATAGCAAGACCACTGAGGAGAGCAAGATTCAGGAGGACCTCAAGGAATCCGAGGACCCTCAGAAGCCTCAGGATGAAGAGGAGGCGCTGGGGCCAAACGATGTCACCTGCGACTCCTGCATCGACCGGCCGTGCCGCGCCAAGAAGTCGTGCTTGACCTGCCTGGTGTCGTACTGCGAGGCTCACCTGAGGCCGCACCTGGAGAACGTCAAGTTCCAGAGCCACAGGCTGGTGGAGCCGCTGCGGGACATCGAGAGACGCACCTGCGAGACGCACCGCTGCGCGCTAGAGCTCTTCTGCTGCGCCGACGCGTGCTGCGTCTGTCAGGAGTGCGTGGTGGAGGAGCACCGCGGGCATAACGCCGTGCCCATCGCCGAGGCGCGCAGGAAGATTGAGGTACGTCTGTTTGCTTACTCGCTTTATGTATTTGCATAAGGTATTGTAGCTGTAATGAGAATCTACCTTCAAAAGTTTGGGGTTTATTCATTTCTTATGCAGAACAAAGCTGCATTTAATTAATCAAAAATGCAGTAAAAATGTGAAATATTATTATGATTTATATTGCTTGTTTTCTATTGCAATACATTTTAAACTGTAATTTATTTCTGTGATGCGCAGCTGAATTTTCAGCATCATTACGCATCTTCAGTGTCACGTGATCCTTCAGAACGCTTAAGATGCTGATTTTCTGTTTGTGAAACACTTTGAAATAATTATTTTCAATGTTGAAAACATTGCTTCGTGTTGATATATTTATTTTCAGGATTCTTTGATGAATAGAAGTTATTTTCGTTGAAAATAGAATTTTGTTGTATTATATACATGTCTTTACTGTCACTTTTGATCAATCTGCTGATGAAAATAATAATGAAATGTTACTGACCCCAAACTTTTGAACAGTAGTGTATGGCAAAAGACAAGTTTTAATTCAAAAATTTAATTAAAGTGATTAAAATCCAACAGTTTCTGATTAAATAATCTGTTTCTGTGAAATGAGAGTGAAAATGATAGTATTTGGTGTAAAAACAAGCAAAACAAGCTATTTTGAACATGATATATTTTGGAGCCAAAACAAAGTGAAATATGCCATTTTTGGGGTCAAAAATATTGCATTACACTTTGTCACTGGCCAGTCAAACTAATCCAGCTCTGAAATCATGCCGCTGGACCAACCCTGCTGTTTCAAGATGCTCAAACTAGTATGTAAAATATACTGTAAATAAATATAAGGCAGAAATAATAGGAGGATGCTGCTCCGAATTCAGCCACAGGCTTTGCACTCAACTAACACTTTTCCCTTAAGGGTGATTTTACCCTCAAACATGCAAACTGTTCCTTATATCTAATGAATCTTTTCAGTGAAAGAAGGAACAGAATGTTTCCTCTTTCACGCTCTCTTTGTGCTTGATGCAGATCAGATCAAGTCATTCATCAGGTCACGAAATGTCACAAAGACCTGATAACGGCACTGTGTGGTCAGGATTAATGACTGTTAGTGGTCATCAGTGCTGTTATTCTAAGGGTTTGAGATGATGTGATCAACCTCAGACAATGAACTTTAATACTTTGGATGATGCTTCAGATGATGTGTCTTTTTGAGGAGAGTTGAGTTTTCCACAAAAAAATATAACAGTACAATTTCCAATCAGAGAGCAAGTGAGGATTCACTTCTTAAAACTGTCAAATATTAAGAAACACTAACTGAATCCATCATTATTTGAGATTATTCTTTGGTTAATCTTGGTTAGTGAAGTATTTTGGGTGTACAGTAGTTTAGTGTGATTTTAACTCATTTGCTCTCTATTGAGTTTCATTGCTCACTAAAAGCCAGATTTAAAGGATCTCTTTTGATTTCTCCTTTCCTGACAGAAACCTCGTTGACACTGTGTAATCTTTTAATGCTTTTCTAATTCTAATACACCGCTCTTTAATCTGAAACTGGTTCTACATCCAGTTGTGAACGTCAATTCATGACATCTGCCTGAAACCATCTCCTCAAGAATGAAAAACATCTTCTAGAAGCGTGTAATGAGGACTGGCATGACCACACTTATCAATAATGTACTAACGAACACAGAGCATTAGTGGGCAGAAAAAACTGTATGGTATTTTTTAAAGAGAGGTTAACACAGAATCAGATCAGAAACACTCTTTTTGTAACGTGACATGTTTTCAAAATGATGCAGCTCTTCAACAAGTGGTTTAATGTGTCTTTAGAAACGTTCCTTGATGTCTTTTCTAGATGGGTTTTTGTGTGTGAACGCTGGGTTTTTTACGGTCACGTTCGCTGGAATATTTGCATCCTAAACAAATAAAGGTGATTTTATCTGGTTGCGCATGCAGCTAGAAATATAAGATTTACTCAAAAATAAAGATATTTATCATGATTTACTCACCTTCATGCAATTTTAAACCATATCCTCAGTAAAAAAAAGTTCATGATTAACTTTTTCAAGTTGCATTTATTTGATCAAAAATACATTAAGTTTTCAAATTGATCAAAGCAGCATTTCAGCATCATTCCTCCAGTCTTCAGAGTCACATGGGCCTTCTGAAATCATTCTAAGATACTGAGCTGCTGCTCAAAAAAAAACAGTTGAGCAGCTTCATATTTTTGTGTTGTTTTATTTCATTCATTTCAAATAGAAATTTTTAAATTGTACGTAAAGCTTAAAATATGGCAAAAAGCACCATAAAACTAACATTTCTGAAGGTGTGGCAGTTGGTTTTTGAAGAATTTTCAGTGCTTATTAACTTTCCTCAAAAGTCATAGAATACAATTCCATGAATGACATTTTAATAATTCACATATTAATACATTGGTATACATTGCACATATATATATATATATATATATATATGTGAAAAACAGGTGTTAATATCCAGAAAAATGTCACTATTTTGTGTTCTACAGAAAAAAAGAACTAGGTTGAAGGCAGAAATGATTAATTATTGGTTAAACTATTCAAGACATCAGAACTGTTAGGAACATGGTTTTACTGTAAATGCCCTGCTTGTTAGGGTGTTCCCTGTCGAGTGAACGAGTTTGATGTATTGTCCTCACGTGCAGAGCAGGGAGTGTTCAGGTCTCTTTGAGGATCTGAGGCACAGGGATGTTTTGACATGAGCTTTGGATTACACAACATACATAGCACAAATCCTGCCTGACTGCGTTGCTGGGGCTAGCCGTTCAGTCCAGTTACCTTGAGAGAAACTTCCTCTCCGTCGATTAACAGGGAAGCTATGACACATGCATATCTCCTTTAGAGTATCCGGTTTAACCACTACAAGTGAGGTCACTGACTAGTGTGCATATGCATATTAAGTCTAGCTCTTACTTTGCATTGTCAGTGATGTTTCTACAGTCCTATGGAAGGACTTCAGTAAGTATAGGTGGTTCCTTATACACTAAGGTCTATTTTTGCACATAAACACTCCTTTTAAAGTTTTCGACAGTAGCACTTATAACATCAGATCAGCTTTAACTGTCAATATGCCCTTTTTACTGCAAATGCTGAGCTCGCTAAGTCAAAGTTGGGTAAACAGACATTGATGTGTGTATCTGAAGCAGCACAGGGAGGGTTTCATCAGGGTCAGGTATCACTGCAGCTATTGTGAGGGGTTTTGGGTGGTCAGGGTGGAGGGAAAACTCACTCTTTTTGCTTCAATGTGAGAGTCAAAGCTTTATTGTTTGAGATGCTTCCTTTAGCAAGCCTGCACACTGAATAACAGACTATACTGCTGAACATGAGCTGTGTGCTCAATGAGGGACACTTTTGTCTGAACATGTCTGTGGAATGCAAAGCAAAAGCTGAACTAAGAGACTGATACCGAGCTGATGACTCATTTATGCAAAGAGATGCTGGGTTTGGTTACATCTACTTTTATCATGCATAATATTAATCAGAATTTAACTTTGAAAACCTTTTAAAAATAAAATTTTTGCAGTGATAACTTTCATTATTTTCATATAAATTGTTTATTTTTTTACATGTTTAATTACATTATAGAATTTTTTCTACCATTGACTATATATATATATATATATATATGTCTGTGTGTGTATGTGTGTGTGTGTGTGTGTGCGCTATATTTATGTTATGTTGATTGATGTGTAAAAATAAAAGGGAAACAAAAAATATAATTACATCTAAAATTACGAATCTAAAAATTATTATAACAGTGCTGTGCAACAAGTTATAATAGCAAGTTTTTGTGTACATAATACATGTGTGTTCTGTGTACATATATATATAAATACACACAAATGCATGTATATATTTAAGAAAAATATGTTATGTTTATTTATTAAATATATTTATATTTAAAATAAATTACATCAATATAAGTATATAAATACGTATTTTCTAAATATATACTGTTTGTGTGTCTGTATATATACTTAATAAATATAACAGTACACACACATATAATATGTTCACAAAAACTTTTATTTTGGATTCGATTAATCGTTCATTGTTGCCCAGCATTAAATGAAAGCTGAATAAATATTAAACCTGAATAGTGAAATGAAAATAAATAAATAAAAATGAAACTGAAATCAAAATAAATATTGGTGTTTAAAATAAGCACTGATTTAATATAAAATAACAAGGAAATTGTTGTGTGTGTGTGTGTGTGTGTGTTTACAGAGAGAGCTTCAGGACAAACAGTCAGACATGCTGAAGACAGTCACAGCAGCAGAAAACGCCATTAACAAGTTACAGGTCAACACAGTGAATATAGAGGTAAAACACACACATTCAAACAACTAAACACTGTCTTGGAAATCCATATGAAGCAGTCTTTGCAACCCATGTTACCAGTGTCTTCTGTGTAGTCAGTAATTGTGGTTATACAAGACTATAATGTTAGATTGTAAGAGTGTGTAATAGTTCACATATTTGATATTTTAATAATGACAGGTTTAATATAGGATTATATTTGATAGGTCATCACTGATAACCTACTGAGGAAATATATATTTGTCCCTACAGTACATATTTGTTATTCAGAAGATATAGATTTCCCTCCAGCTTTATTCTGGTAGAGACTTTTTTCCGGTTGTCTCTTTGACTTTGACGTGACTCAGTCTGTGTTTCTGGCCACAGGCGTCTGTAAAGGAGGTGCGAGGCGTGATCGAGGAGCAGTTTGACATACTGATGGCGGCTGTGGAGCAGGCCAAGAAAGAAGTGAGCGACATCTTGGAGGTGGAGGAGAGACAGGCGCTGCGGCAGGCCGAAGGAATACGAGTTCATCTGGAGCAACGCTGCACTGAACTCAAGAAAACTCAGGGTCGGGTCGAGAAAATCACCAAGAACAAAAATGACATCGACTTCCTGCAGGTGAGCAGCTTATTTCCTGTTTGCTAATGGGTTGTTCATGGGTCATGTGTGAAGTTAAAATGCATTAAAGTTAAAGTTTAATGCAAAAGTAAAAACTGAAACAAAACTATAAATTATTTTTTTTTAATTAGAACCACTAAAATTACTAATATAAAAATAATACTAGCGCTGTGCAACATTTAATCGCAATTAATCACATCCAAAATAAAAGTTTTTGTGTGCATAATATATGTGTGTGTACTGTGTATAGATAACATCTAACATATAAATACACACACATGCATGTATATATTTAAGAATAAAAAAAAGGTTATGTTTGTGTTTTAAATATATTTATATTTAAAATAAATGACATGAATATAAATACAATTTATACAAACAAACAAAACAAAAAACTAATAAAACAACAAAAGCCAATAACAAGGTTACTAAAACTTAAATTAAAATGAAACATAAATGAATAATAAACGTAAATGTAAAACATATTAATAAAACTAATGGTTTATAAATCTACAAATAAATTCTCTGCCTATAAATAATAGGATATAAATAAAACAGGCACCAATTATCATTTTCATTTATAATTTGATATACTAAAATAACAAAAAATAAAACTGAAATAAAAATTATTTGAACACAATATAGACATATTTTAAAACAATTAATAATAATAATAATAATAATGACCAAAGCACACAATACTAAAACCTAAACTAAAATGAAAATAATTCAACTATTTAAAAATATTAACATAAACACTAACTATCTCAATGATGATGACATTTTATAAACGTAAAAATGTTATGCACTGATAGAAATAATACTAAAATAACACTGGCAGGCATTTACACAAATGCAAAATGTGTCTCTGATCTTTAATCTCTAATTATATGTGTATTGTTTTCCAGGAGTATTCACATTGGAAAAAGGAAGCTGTGGATGTGTCTTTACCTGGCGTTTACATCGGTCTCATGGACCGGCTGCAGGCGTTCAGTCGCGTTATCAAACGCTCCACAAAAGAGACGTGTGACCAACTCCTGACTTCATACACCAACAAACTTAAAGACACCTGCAAAAATGGTCAGTATGTAGAGGAATAAACATCTCCACACAAAATGACACATCTTGCTATGAATTTGAGCAATTCAGAAACATTAGACCTTTGAAGACGTTTGCTAATTCACCCAAATGTCTTGTTTCACAGATAATGTAGGGATAAAGACGACAGTTCATGCCATTATTGCTGCAAAAATGAACTTGTCGATTCCGAAACCGGAGACCAGAGACGACTTTCTTAAGTGTGAGTGTTATTATCGTTAATTAAAACTAAAACCATTAAAACTGTTGCCTGAAATAAAATTATGTCAAAAACAAAAAACTATGCCATGTCCTGCCTAACATTAAGAAATTTTTAAATATTATAAATAAATAGCAAGTCAAAGAGGAATGCATCTGTTGTGTTTGGTGGAAGTGCTGCTGAAATGTAGAAACTAAACAACAAAAAGGAAATAGATAAAGTGCAATAAAATCAGGTGGAATGATGTACTGTATGAACAAGCCCCTCAGTAAAACCCTTCAGAAAAACAATATTTAGAGGAAACAGCATACAAAAAACTGCTTTGTAATCCAAATCTGCAAATGCAAATACTTTAATGAAGTGAAGTGACTATGGTGACCCATACTTGGAATTTGTGCTCTGTATTTAACCCATCCAAGTGCACACACACAGCACTGAATGTTGTGTAACTGAAGGTGGAGAGAGCGCTGGATATTCACTCCTACCACCTACAATTCCTGCCGGACCTGGGACTCGAACCCGCAACCTTTGGGTTACAAGTCCAACTCCCTATGCATTAGGGTTAGTTCACCCAAAAATACAAATTCAGTCATTAATTTCTCACCCTCATGTCGTTTCAAACCCATAAGACCTTCGTTCATCTTCTGAACACAAATTAAGATATTTTTGATGATTTCAGCAACACAACTGAAATGATCCCGGATCCAGAAACATAGTAAAAACATGGGAAAAACAGTCCATGTGACATCAGTGGATCAGCTTCAGTTTTGTGACGCTACAAGAAAACAAAAATAACATTGTATACTCAACCATTCTTCTCCTGTGACATATGTCTTTTAGAGAATATTACTACGTAAGCGTACACTTTCTTGTAGGCACAAAGAGCCGCAGATTACGCACGTGCATGCTTTCACCCGGATGTAAACAAGGCTGATTACATCAAATACGTTTAAGATTGCATACGCTTACGTTGAGATACTCTCTAAAATGGCGGAAGACGTAAGTCATGGGAGAAGAATGGTAGAATTAAATTATGTTATTTTTGTTTTCTTTGAGCAAAAACTAAAGTTGAGCCACTGATGTCACACACACTGTTTTACTATGTTTTTACTATGTTTCTGGATCTGGGATCATTTCAGTTGTGTTGCTGTCTACGGAGGGTTGGATGGCTTCTCTGATTTTATCAAAATGAACGAAGGTCTTATAGGTTTGGAACGACATGAGGGTGAGTAATTAATGACAGACTTTTCATTTTTGGGTGAACTAACCCTTTAAGTGTAATAAACCCAGACAGCAAGCAGTGTTGGCCCAGATCTGGCTCACATCTGGCCCACATGGATTTCACACAGGCCAGATGTGGGCCAAAACTATGTTGCCGTCTGGGAAATAAACCAATAGTTTCCAATAGTCTGAAACAACACATCATATGCCAAAATGTCCACAATCTCAAAATGAGTGCAAACTAAACTAGTTCTTTATCATACTGCAATAGCTGTGAAGCTCACTACAGAAACAGAGTCAAACTTCCCAGCTAGTTTTGCTTCACATTATTACATAGTCTTGACTTTTTGCCTGTTTTCTCTCACAGACGTCACGCCTCTGACCTTTGACGCAGACACGGCCCATCAGTATCTGCGTCTGACAGAAGAACGGAAGAAGGTGACAAACACTACGCCGTGGCAGCAGAGCTACCCGGAGCTCCCCGAGCGCTTCGAGCATTTCAAGCAGGTGCTGACGGTGGAGAGCTTCTACCTGGGCCGGCACTACTTCGAGGTGGACATGAAAGGAGAAGGCACTCACGTGGGCCTGACCTACAAGAGCATCGAGCGCAAGGGCTCGGAGAGCAACGGCTGCATCACAGGGAACAGCTTCTCCTGGTGTGTGCAGTGGAACGGACGCAGCTTCTCCGCATGGCACAGCGGTGTGGAGACCCCGCTCTCCGGACCCAAAGCCACGAGGATCGGCGTCTACGTGGATTACTCCGGCGGCCTGCTGGCTTTCTACGACGTGGAGAATGGCATGGCGCTCATACACAAGTACCAGGCTGAGTTTCTGGAGCCGCTTTACCCGGCCTTCTGGCTTGCTAAGAAGGAGTGCGTCGTCCTTTTGGAGCCAGAAGCGGGATCTTCTCTGACGTTCACGTCTCCTGTTCCCTCTCCTAAATAAACTGCTTCTGCTCCTCGCATCCACATCATTTCCTTCTTATAGGATCCCGTTTACGCCTTATTTTCTTCACCTTACACAGATACGGATGTACTGGTGTAAACAGGGCTATAAGAGATCTACTGTAACCTCTGACTGAAATGAAAGTTTTATGACTGCTACACTGCAGATGCCTATTAAAACATGTTTTGTGCTTTTATCACGTATCACAAAATATAGTGTTTCAAAATAAGTATCATTTAAGTATAATTGTTCTTACATGAATAAATATAATGTGTGTGTGTGTGTGTGTGCACCTGGTATTTATCACCTTATGAGTACCAGTTGGTCTCCACAAAGATAGGAATACCAGTAAATGTTGACCTTGTGGGGTCATTTGTTAGGTCTCCATGAGGAAACAAGCTTATAAATCACACAGAGTAAAGTTTTTTGAAAATCTAAAAATGTGTGTAGTTTCCTGTAAGGGGTAGGTTTAGGTGTAGGGTCAGTGTAGGACAATACCACATACAGTCTGTACAGTAGAAACACCATTACACCTATGGAGAGACCCCATAAACCACAAAAACCAACATCAGTGTGTGTGTGATTTTTTTTGTTTATATGGTATATACATAGAGTGAGATAAAATAAAATAATAACACAGGAATAAAATTTCATATTTTTGTTAATATATTTGAGTGTTCTGTGTATATTTATTATGTATATATAAAAAAAACACACATACAGTATTTATTTTGAATATATTTACATGTGTATATTTATATTGATATAATTTATATTATAAATAAATAAATATATATATATATTGTTATTTCTAATACATACATATATAAAACAACATGTATGTGTGTTTATATATACATAATAACTATACAAAGCACACACATTTATTATGCAAACAAAAACTTATTTGCAATTATTTAGATGCAATTATTCGCTATATATATATATTAGGGCTGTCAGTCGATTATCATATTTATTTCAGATTAATCACATGAGTATTGTGAGAATCGCAATTTAATCACACATTTTTATTTGACTTAATAGTACTTTAAATTAATAATTATTAAAAAGTTTTTAAAGCTCTAATTGACATAGGCATGGACAGATTTCAAAGAACTTGTTCATATCTATTACACACATAAAAATAGAGCATAGACACACCAGGTTGGAATACCAGAATTAATGTTTTTCTAAAAACAAAAACAAAGAAAGAAAGTCAAATATGGCACACAGTGACTAATGTTGGTGGTACTTTTGTCTAAGCAAAGTGTTTTGTTTTATTTTATTCTTGCATTGTGTATGTATACATAAACAATGTTAAATAACACACACACACACATATATATATATATATATATATATATATATAAATTACATTGTTTATTAATGTTAAAACAAAAAATTCTCATCTCTACAGTTATGTTGCAATGCTCAAGTGACCAAACCCATTTGACGTAGCTGGATATTGCGGTACATTTCACTAGGGTTGGGTTATAAACAGGGTAGATACGGCTCTTTAATGACTCTGTAGTCTGTTCTGTCTATATGCTGCTGTTTTCCTTTATATCTTACATTTTGTGCGTAGTATTAAATGTGACAGGTGACAGTTACTTTGGCAACAATAAAACCTTGTCTGTCAATGCAAATAAAACATTGTTACAGTGAAATGCTGGTTTTTGTCCACATGTTTCGTTGCAGTGTGATAAAACCGGTTATACTGGTCTACAGAGAGAATGCCACAAGGCCTAAAGGAGCACAGGGATAATGTTTGACTGAGGATAATACATAACTAATTACATAACTGCTATTTATTCTCCCCTAAGTTCTACATTTAGAATTAATGCTTAAAAAAAACAAAGAAAGAAAGTCAAATATTACTGCATGAGGAAAATGCAGGCGATACTTTTGTCAAAGCAATCATATACATTTATAATTTAATAGACTTATATGTATATATATATATATATTTGTCTATATATATATATATATATATATATATATAGACAAATATATCAAATGAAAGGCAAGGAATATAATAAGAAAGAAGAGTTAGTGTATTGTTAAATAACATAAATTTTGAATTGGATATTGCACACGATTAAAAAGAACTATTTAGGAAAAATATTTCTTATATTATCGTTTTTTTTATTTCTCTTTTTGAAAATAAATAAATAAAAAATGTTTTCTGTTCAGGCGCAATGTAGTCAGCCCTCACAGACCCGGAAGTGACGTGTCGCGTAACGTCAGCAGCACCAGCAACAACAGCAGTCGAAATGAAGCTGGTAAGATAAAATAAGCTATATTTCGTTATAAACTCTTCTCAAACATTGTAGACATAGTTTATGTATACAGCATGCTTGCGGTCATCCAATATTACTTTAAGATCAGGAATAAAGCAGCTTTAGCTTAGCCTCAGTCCTCTGATAGTAAACAACTCACCACATTATTGAGTATTTATCGGTGTGTGTTTAATTACATCTTTAATTTATCGTTATAAATCGTGTTTCTGAGCCTGACAGCTGTCGTCTTGTCCTTCCAGGACTCAAACGATGATGATGATGTGGCTTTATTTGACGCTGAGGAAGATTCAGCCACAAGAAAGAACAAAATCAAGTGTGTTTGTCATCGTTAATTAGTTTTGTTAAGTTATATGGTCTGTTTACGTCATGTTTTTTTCTCTCTGTCTGTGACCTATATTTGATGACGCAGTTTTTAATTAGTTTTTAGTAATTGACATTCAATAATTCTACTGTATGGAAAACTGTACGTTTAATTAGGGGACGTATCCATTTGAAAAAGTATTATTATTATTTATTAATAATATATTATTTAAATAAATGAATACATTATTGTAAATAAGCAAATGTATTATTCATATTTTAAAAGTATGTATACCTTTTAGTGCAATTGTATTAAATGTATTTTAAAGTGTTGTAATATTATTATAGTATTACTAATTTTTTAATAATGAAATATGTAAATACATTATTTTTATTAATTAAATATATTACTTAAAATTTTTGTTTTTTTGTATTTAATATTATTTATAATATTGTGACAATTATTTGTACATTTTTAATTTGTATACAAATATTAAATGTGTGATTAACGAATCTTTAATTATTACAATTATTATTTACGTTTTGTTCTTAATTAAATGTGTTATTTTTAATATTAAAAATACAGTATGTTTCGAGCTTTGGGTTCGTTTATAGTCATTATTATTGCAAATGAGGTCTGTGCTATGTCCCCATTTAGATAAATGAGCGAAATAAACGAGTGTGTGATTCCAGGCACCCGGTGGCTTCGTTCTTCCACCTGTTCTTCCGGGTCACTGCCATCCTGGTTTACCTGCTGTGTGGTTCAGTTGGGGGATCCTTCATCGCCTGTATGGTCACCATCATCCTCCTCCTGTCCTGTGACTTCTGGACTGTGAAGGTTTGTGTTTAGAATAACTGACCAGGTGTTCATAAAGCATTACAGTTACTGGAGTTAGTTGAGCATCATGATTACTCATATTTAAACATATCTCTAAGTCTTCATATTAAACGCCAGCATGTAATCCTGTTTGTCTTGTTGTAGAATATTACCGGCCGTCTAATGGTGGGTTTGCGCTGGTGGAATCAAGTGGATGATGATGGAAAAAGCCATTGGGTGTTTGAGTCCAGAAAGGTACTATTACACACACAGAAATATATTTAAAAACATTGCTGGGCAACAATTAATTTGTTTATATAATATATGTGTGTGTATAGTGTATATTTATTATGTGTATATAAAGACACACACACACACGGTATATATTTTGAAAATATTTAAATGTATTTACACTTATATATTTAAATAACATTTTTCATATATATATATATATATATATAAACACTACCGTTCAAAAATCTGGGGTCAGTAAGATATTTAATGGTTTTTAAAGATGTTTCTTCTGCTCATC
>JAUMHE010000061.1:18151147-18173385 GCA_032359235.1 Enteromius mattozi
TTGCACAACAGCATGAGAACATGATTGTCAATCAGTGTTGCTTCCTAAGTGGGCAGTTTGATTTCACAGAAGTGTGATTGACCTGGAGTTACATTGTGTTGTTTAAGTGTTCCCTTTGTTTTTTTGAGCTGTGTATGTGTATATATATAATTAATAATAATAATAATAATCATATTTTATATATTTATATTGTTTATTATTTATATTATTTTATATATATTATTATTATTATTATTAATAATAATAATTATTATATATATATTTTAATATAATTTTATATTTTATTGTTTTATTATATTTATTATGTTTGTGTGATGCCAGCAGTACTTGATCCACTTTGTTTTTTTAAAGCAAGCAAAAAACATTTAAAAGCAAACCAAACTGAGACAACATGGAAGATATCTCAAAGCAAGGAGTCATTCGAGCGAAGCGGATGCATTTAATCGATAGGTCCAACCAATATTTCACCACCCATTTTGAAGGAGGTTTTCTTGTGTCTGTGTGTCTCTCTGCAGGTGTGTGAGAGGATTCCCACCATCAGCACTCAGCTGAAGATCCTCTCCACGGTCAAGGCCACAATGTTGGGCCGCACCAACATCAGCGAAGAGGAGTCCGAGCAGGTCAGATCTCGCTTACGGTCCCTTCTAAACCCTGTTTTTAGATGAACCCGGTCTAAATGTGTGCTGGCTCTCTCACAGGCCACAGAGATGCTGGTCCATAATGCTCAGAACCTGATGCAGTCGGTGAAGGAGACGGTGAGAGAAGCCGAGGCCGCCTCCATCAAGATCCGCACGGACGCCGGCTTCACCCTGCGCTGGGTCCGCAAGACGCCCTGGTACCAGTGAGGCAGGAGACGGCGTGATTTCCCAGGATGCACTGGGGGAAGCATTGCAGTCCAGGTCCTAAATGTCAGCACAGATGTGTCGTCCACAGCTGGACTCAACTATTCCATCAAACCATTGTTCTTGAATGTCGATGAGTGTAAAAGAAGGGATGTAAACTTGCTCAATGCCTTTTTCAAACGCCTTTTAACTTTTGTTATTTCAGAAAGTTGTTTTTTTTTGTTTTTACAGAAACCATACCATCAGCCTCTTTGAATGTATTACTACATGTCACAAGCTAATTTTTGTTTTTTTTTAAGCAAAATGCATGCACAGATTTTGGATTATAACATCCTAATAATGTGCTTTTTGATGCAAAGTGTGCTTCTAAACGGTGTGGATTTGTTCAAGTTTTTATTCAGGGACAACGCTGCAAACTCAAAGTACTGAAATGAAGAGAGAATCGAACCTGTGACCTGGTGCTTCCTGTAATCTCTGCCAAACCAGTCTGTTTGCATTATATAACACACACACACACACACACACTGCCGTCCCCGTATTTCCATTAAGACATCACTGTGCTCCATACACTACTACGAAAAGCACACTCAAATATATTTCTATGAGTGAGAATCTGCTCTTTGCTTATATTTGCCTTTTTCTATCGCTGAGGAGACAAGCAGTTTAATGTAAATAATGTGTTCATCGTTAAAGACAGCCTGTAAGACCTAATGTGCCTTGTCATAATAAAAGAACTAATTATCAGCTCAATCAGATGTGTCGGACTCTATTTGTTGGCTTTTTTTTTAAATGGTCAATGAACATGAATTGAGACTGACTTTCTAAATATAAAGCTGTTTATTCAACATTCATGTTGTTCATCTTATTTCTGTTTTCCAATTTTTGCCACAGTTAACCCATGACATTCATAATATTATGACAGTTAAGATCAAATTCAATATATTTTGACGTACAACATCCCCAGTTAGTGATTTAAAAAAAGAAATAATGACTAAGGAGAAATTAGGGTTTTTTTTTCTACATCTAAATATGTTTTTATTAAAAATAATATTTTATTATTAAATATTAGTTTATTTTTGAAGTGAAATATTTACACTACACAAACGAACTTTTTTTTTCATATTGGAAATAAAATTGCGCTCATTCTTACTATGTTTTTTTCTGAACACGTAACAAATCTTTTAAGTCTAAAGATGCTGGATATAGAACAAAAAAAGAAACATGCATATTAATTAAATCTAAATGAAATTTTTAATTAAAGAAAAGTTTCTACACTTTTCTGTAATTAATTTATATTATGATATTAAATTAAACTTACTTTTCCTACTGTCAAATAATCTAAATAACCTCAGCCATACTTCCAGAATAGCATAATTACCGTCTTCTACAGTAATAGCGCCTGGCCTAAGTTAACTTCCGGTCTGTGTTTGTTTATCGTCTGGTTAGCACTTCCTGCTGGCAGAGAATGAGTTTGCATTTTTAATAAATCTGTCTGATTTACGTAGCAAACATATTTTGCTTGTTATCAAAAAAATAAACTACTCTAGAAGGACTAATTGCTGTTATTGATTCTATTTGGATGTCTACCGGAAGTTAAGTTAGGGCCACAAAAGCACGCATGCGCAGTAATGTTTGTTTATGTTGTTGAAACCGTCTATATTGACAATGACAGAAAGTATTTTGCAAAGTTTTATCCCAAAAGTAGAAAGCATCCGCCCACCTGGACTTATTTTAATGCATTGTTAAAAAGTACATTACTATAAACACCAGTATTAAGTGTTGATGAGTTTAACAACTATTTAGTTAGAAAAATGAAATGATTTCTATGGTATTAAGAAGTGCACAGCTGCTAAACGCTATAAAGCAGTGTGAGCCTGATCTGAGATCAGCTCGTGTTCTGTCTGCTCAGGGAGGAGATGTTTTTGAATGCTTTCGTGATCACAGCTCGTGCATTAAACACAGAGTATTATGACGTCATGACTAAAATGCCGACATGCACGATGCACTCGTAGTTTATGATTGCTGCTGCGCGGCAGCTGTTTGAACACAACGTACCAGCATCATCTATCCCTGAGCTCGTGCTCGTGCTCGTGTGTTTGATCTGCCTATCAGAACTTCAGTGCATGCGTGTGCACGAGAGACACTGGACGCGTGATTATTGATCACTGACTTTTGTGGCTCGATCCCGTCAGGCGCAAGCACAAGTTATGATAGTAGCATTTCAGTCAGACCATAAAAACACACGTGGGCTTGTCAGCCAACCAGAATGATCGATCTATCCATCCGCCCATGCGTGTGACACAATCTGGAGGGCTTCCGGGTTGCGGTAACTAGTCTCACGCGCTCGCACACGGCGTGCAGCAGAAACACTGTTACTGCAGACAGTCAAAGTGTGTTGTGCGTGAGTGTGTGATCATGCCTACAGTCAGGTAAGACTTCACTAATGCACTGCCAGTATTTATTCCAGTCTCTGTTTCTGTGCCTGTCTGCTTCCGGTTTGGGGATTGTGTTGTAATATGATGCAATGTGCTTTTTTCCTCATTTATGACATCTTGAGTAATTCTCTTATTCAGCTTACAACATATATATATTATATATATTTTTTTTTAATTTATTATTTATATTCTGTATAAAAAATGCTAAACAGGTTCTTTAGGAATTATGTTATTTCTTTAATACTGAATTAAAAAAGTCAAGATATCATTAAATGAGAGAGATATATGCATGGCCTTATGTAAACAAATGCTTATTTATCACAATATTTAAAAAGCTATTTATTAAGGCTGTTGGGAGGTTTTGAGAATGATATAACTGGAAGGACAACTTCTGCTGTTCCTCCTCAATTCTTCTGGTGTTTGGTGACTCATGGGTTGGTGTTTATTAGATTGATTTAGTCATGCATGTACACACGTTTTTTAGTTCCTCAATACATGTATGCTTGTCCATGCTGTATCCTCAGCTCTGTGATTTTTTTTAATGGAGAACTTGTTTAGTTTAAGATAATTTTTACTCCTGTCCTGTGCATAGTTTAGTGCGTGTGTGTGTGTGTGTAAAGAGGTTAGTCAGCACTATAACATGTGCTCTGCTGTAAATACATTCCATTTAAACCCATTAAACACATGCTATATGTTAAAATATTCAAGGTGCATACATTTTAAAATTCATAAATAGAGGTGTTAATTCAAATTGAGAATCTTAACCTCTAATGCATGTAGAAATGACGTGATACACAACTAGTTTGGTGTAAAATGGACATTTGTCAGGGTAATATTAGACGTTCGAGTTCATTCAACGAGTGAAATTGACCAGAAAGCCTTCCTGAAGCTCAAACGGTACCTTATGGTGCTAGCAACACCAAGTTCACGGGTTTTATTCCCAACTCATAAAATTATATATCTTGAATGCAATGTAAGTTGCTTAAAAAATGCATCTGGCAAATGCCTAAAAATACTGTAAATATAAATAATAAAAGCTAGAAAGTGGGTCGGCAGGGGTTTAGAACCAACAACCTTTTACAATGTCAATTTCACAGTATGGAAAAGAGCAGGAATTCTGGTCTATTTGGCTCCCCTCAAAGGCAGGGTCATGGAAACCCGATCGTGTGACCTCCACCTGTTACTGTCACAGAATGGATGTGGAAGGAGTAGTTCACTCAGGAATCTGCTCATATTTTGTGTCATTCTGAACATTTGAAATATTTACCAGGAAAAAAGGGGATGATTAGCAGAATGCTCATGTTGTTCTTACGCATATAATTAAAGTAAATGAGGACTGGAGATGTCAAACTCATATATATATATGATATGTATATATATATACATATATATGTATATATGATACTCATATATATATATGATATATATATATATATATATATATAAAAAAAAAGAAAATGCAATATTAAATTATATAATAAAAAGTGCATGCACTGATGAGTTGGGTGGCAGTTTTATTAAAAATAAATACATAATGCATGTATAGATTTGGAATGGGAGTAAATTCTAGAATTTTGATTTAGATGCATTGCATGTTTATTTATATAGAACAATTAATATACAATACTTATTAATATCCTTTACTTAAAAGTAGTGATGTCAAATGATCAATCAATTAATCACATCCAAAATGTAACATGTTGTTTTATATATTAAATATATTTATATTATTCTATTTATAAATATATTTGTGTATATACATGTAAATATTTTCAGAATATATACTGTATGTGTGTATATTTAAATATGCGTAATAAATGAACAGTACACACACACACACATGTAAACAACTTTTATTTTGAATGCAATTAATCACACTACTTAAAAGTTAATAAAATATCAGTGCATTATTGTTGCAGACTGATTTATTGTGATGTGTGTCGTGTGTTTTCAGTCAGAATGCTCTGTTCGGGATGGGGAACCCGCTGCTGGACATCTCTGCCGTGGTGGATAAGGACTTTCTTGATAAGTGAGTGTTGTGTGTGACTGTAGACGGTGTGTTTAAAAGTCATGTGTGCGGTGTGTTCTTCTGACTGCAGTTAAAACAACACGCTTGAGTGATCATACAAGCTCATAACCTCCAGCTCTGTTAGCGTGATTGTTCATAACTAACTGATTGGATGTATTTGTGCACAGGTATGGCTTGAAGCCCAATGATCAGATCCTGGCAGAGGAGAAACACAAAGCTCTGTGAGTGCCGTCATCATGCAGGACTGTCTATTTTTATATATATAGCCAGCAAAATCTTTGAGAGAGAGTGTGTGTGTGTGTGTGTGTAATTGTGGAGAGAGGAGAGAGAAAAATAAATAAATATATATATATATATATATAAAGTAATCACCAAGCCTGCATTTAGATAATCAAAAATACCATATAAATTGTACAATGTTACAATTTGATAGAACTATTTTCAGTGTGAATATCTATTAGAATTTAATTTATTTCTGTGATCAAAGCTACATTTTCAGCATCATCTCTCTAGTCTTCAGTGTCAATATGTTGCTTCAATATGCAACTTTTGACTGGTATTGTATTGTAGATATTTGATTTAAGTGCTCAGCCGGTTATATGTTATGTAGACTGGAGACAAATGGCACAAACAACATGTTAGGAAAATAAATTCAGGAGATAATCCGTGATGAAATAAGAGTTAGAAGCTAGAAATAAAAGTAATTTTCTTTCTCTTGTTCATGCATCAGTCATTCCACAAATATGGCTGCATAAAATATATCTGTGACAATATACACAATATAAAAAGCAGAATTGAGCATTGTTTTTTAGCATCTCTGGCCTGCAGGTGGTAGCAGCTCTCAGTTTCATGCAACGTACAGTAACTACAGGAATCAAACCCGACCTCATATACTTGTGTGTGTGTGTGTTTGGTTCTCGCTGCAGATTTGATGAGATTGTGAAGAAGAGTAAAGTGGAGTATCATGCTGGAGGATCAACACAGAACTCTGTCAAAATCGCTCAGGTACATCTATAACTCTGTTCTCTCTGTTAAAATGACTGTCAGGGACTTGTATCTGTAATTTATATCTTCCGTCTCTCAGTGGATGATTCAGGAGCCGCACAAGGTGGCCACGTTCTTTGGCTGTATAGGCATGGATCACTTCGGCGAGATTCTGAAGCAGAAAGCGGCTGAAGCTCATGTTGATGCTCATTATTATGAACAGAATCAAGAACCGACAGGAACGTGTGCGGCCTGCATTACTGGAGACAACAGGTCAGAAACAAAACAGCCTCTTCTGCTCATCAAGGCTGCATTTATTTGATCAAAAATACTGTAAAATTGTAAAATATTATTAGAATTTGAAGATTGTTTTCTATGAGAATGATTTGTAAACTGTAATTTATTTCTGTGATGTTCAGCTGAATTTTCAGCATCATTCCTCTAGTCTTGAGTGTCACATGATCCTTGATTTAATGCTCAAGAAACATTTCTGATTATTATGGACGTTGACAACAGTTATGCTGCCTGATATTTGTATTCATCAGGACTCTTTGATGAGCAAAGTTCAATTAAACACATTTATTTGAAATAGAAATATTTTGTAACATCATAAATGTCTTTACTGTTACTTTTGATCATTTTAATGCGTGTTTGCCGAATAAAATGTATTTATTACGAATAAATACATTTTGAATGTTTTGTTTTTTTTTCTTTTTTAATTACGCTTCATACTAACAAATAAACACATTAAATAAAACATCAAATAATTGTAATATACCTAATACACTGTTTTATCCAGAGATACTTCATTTAAAAAAATGTCTAATGAAATTAAGCATCAAAACAATGTAACTGTAACTATGGTAACCGCCTAATACTCCAGTAATATTTCATTATCCGCTAAGTTGGATGGCTGATACCAATAACATTACATTACATCTTGATTGCAGTGATAAACATCTATTAAGTTGATCTGTGCACTCATGCAGTTTCCCCTACTGCATTCAAACATTGATTTATACTGTTTATGACAATCCTGTCCGTTCTGATATAAAACATAATGTTACTTTGTGGTTTTACAGGCCCTCACGCAAGCCTGTTTGACTGTTATTGTGTGTTTGCAGGTCTCTGATTGCAAACCTGGCAGCTGCAAACTGCTATAATAAAGAAAAACATCTGGATGTTGATAGCAACTGGAGTCTGGTGGAGAAAGCCAGAGTTTACTACATCGCAGTAAGTGCTTCGCGTTGACCATCATGTGTTTTTGTGTGGAGAATAGGGAGATTTATTAGCCGCTAGAACCCTAGCGATGTTAAAATGACTGATTAGTAAGTATTAATGTCTGTCCTGCAGGGTTTTTTCCTGACCGTGTCTCCGGACTCCATCCTCAAAGTGGCCAAACATGCATCTGACAACAACAAGATCTTCGGTCTGAACCTCTCGGCTCCCTTCATCAGCCAGTTCTTCAAAGAGCCGTTGATGAAGGTCATGCCGTACGTTGACATCATCTTCGGAAACGAGACGGTGAGTCTTCAGATCGTGCTCTGTAAAAGCCTGACATATGAAATAATAGTCAGGAAAAAGTTGCGTGTGTTTTTCGTAAAGTATCACTTGATCCATCTGGCTCATATAGTCTAATATAGTGAGGATATGGAGGAAGAAACCACCTCAAACAAAGCTAAAATATGCAGTTTCTATGAAGAAATTCTGACGTAAATCAATCAGATCTTTATAAGAGTACAGCAGATACTGACTTAAAATGATAGAAATATCAGTGATCCTCTACATCTCCTATAATATGTCTCGGTAAGATAAGACTGAAATGATCCAAACATATAATACAATGCAATCCAATGCTGATGGAGAGATGAAGAAGATGTGAGATGGTTTGGAAGCTGAGGAACAGTGAAAGTAAAGCTTCTGGAGACAATCACTTCTCAGAAGATCCTGATCATCACATTTGAGACGCACTCATTGTACTAAAAAATGACTGGATGGAGAATCACGTAAAGCTGAGCTGCTTCAGTCTAGGATTACTTGAGAAAAATCTGAGAAGATTTGACAGCAGAAACGATTACACTAAAGGACCTTTAACTTTTAAAGACAGAAAACATGCTGTAGATAAGATTTTCAGAGAAACGTTGATCATTTAGGGGCCTGTTTTGCTTATAAAATATGATAAAATAGACTTTAAAGTAGCAGCCAGTCAGAGAAGAGTTTGATTGGATTGTTTTCCTTTATCTTTTAATTATCACTTTATCTTTACTGATGATCACTTGATATTTGCTTTTCAGGAAGCTGCAACATTTGCAAAAGAGCAAGGCTTTGAGGTGAGTGAATAATACAGTAATGCCTTTTTTTTCTTGCACACTGAACACAAAAGAAAAATGTACATTTTTAGAACTGCTGCTGTAATGTGCTCTCAGAACTGTAGAATCACCCTCTTGCTTCGATGCTCGTGTTCCTGCAGACAGAAGACATCGCTGAGATCGCAAGGAGGGTTCAGTCTCTGCCCAAAGTCAATAAGAACCGGCAGAGGATTGTGGTCTTCACTCAGGGCAGAGAAGACACTGTGGCCACTGTGGGTACGTCCATCAAACAACATCTGGATGGGTTCAGATGATCCGAGATGTTAAGTTGTGTTTCCTTATTTGTTGTTGTTCTGTCTTCTTTCAGGTGATAAAGTGAAAATGTTTCCTGTTCTAGACATCGACCAGAATGATATTGTCGACACTAATGGTGCTGGTGATGCTTTTGTGGGAGGTAAATAATTGGTCAATCATTTTAGGCATTGATGTTTTCGATTTATTTGTACAGCTATATATTAATGCAATGCTAAAGTACACTGTATTAGATTTTTAGAAGTTGCAAATAGATTATTATTATAGAAATGACTATTTTAGTCTTTCTACTTTGAATTGTCATTCATATTCATGCAATATTTTCAGTTTCTGAGAGAATATTATTAGCAGTAAGTAAAAACCTTACAGCGCTTATAAAATACATACAGTATACATACATGTATTAAGTCTTTTTGAGTACCTTCTTTAAGATGACGCATACAGGGTTTTGATACGATGCACCACTGTGTTTCATAAAATATAGCATACTACAACAACAATAAAAAATTAACAAAAAATGATTGGGTATTGTTAAACTCTGCATGCTTCTCCATATCCGAAGAGACAAGTCTTTTGATTTTTGGCCAAACTGTTCAGATATTAAAAGCAAAAATAGCCTTTTTTCATAGCTAGGTGGTGCTGTGCAGGAAGTCTGTGGTCATGGTTATTATGACACACTCCATGTTTTGTCTGGATACACTAAAGCATTGCAGAGATATAGCCTCATGTCTGACTAATACATGTTTTTTTGTCGCCATGGTCTGAAGATGATCTGGTTTGATTTTTGATTTTAAGGGTTTGAGTGAGAGACTCTAAATTTGCTGAGATTAATGTTCAGACTATCCTCTATCCGTCTGCCAAATTTTAAAACTTTATACAATATGATGCATGAGCTGCTGTAGAATTAGGGTTAGGATGCTGCCTATGTAGAGTACAGTAGATAACATTAACTATATATATATATATGTGTGTTGTTGTTTCCTGCAGGATTCCTGTCGGAGTTGGTTCAGGAGAAGCCGCTGGAAGAGTGTATCCGTGCCGGTCACTACGCCGCTAATGTCATCATCCGGCGAGTCGGCTGCACTTTCCCTGAGAAACCCGACTTCCATTAACTCCCTCACATATTTCCCAATACGCAATCTTTCCGTATCATTTTTTTTGGTTCTGAAATTCCAGCAACACAACCTGCGTGCCTCTGCATTGGTTTACACACGTTTCCTGTTAACACGGGCATTTATCAGGATTGCAACGACCACATATGTACACTCCGATACATTTGTGTTGAAGTATGGTTTGTCTTTGATCTGTTTTTATGCTACATTGCAAGAACAACATTTCTATATTTAATCTATTAAAGATCTATGATATCATTTTAAAGTAAGTGCATTTATATTTCTCAGATAGTAGTAAATTAAAGTAACCAGGTTATACAATAGGATTTTTGCTTGGCAAGTCGATGTCTTTCAGGTGTATTATTGTTACTTCGAAATACCAAATTGTATCTTAAACGCACAAAAGTCTTTAAATACGCATAAGCTGTATCTGATGTGGGAAATATTTTCCACTTGCTCTTTCTGCTGGTGGAATAAGACCGTTCAACTGACCAGTGTAATAAAAACAATTTTAATTGTTCCAAAGTTGTGCACATCCTTTTTAAAATTACTTCAGTGTTTTAGTATCAGTATTTTTATTTTTCATTTTAAAGATTGTCATTTTGTGTTTGTTGATTTAATTTATACATTACATTAAGTTATAAGTTATACATAATTATAACTTAATGTACTTTATGTGCTAAAAAAACACACAAACTAACTTAAACCTATATATATATATAAAAAAAAAAAAAATGTAAACATACAATATGAATTAAATAACATGCATAATAAATTGCTTTTATGTGTATGTAAAAAAAGTGAAAAGTACAAACTAAATGATATAAATGTTATTTATGTGTATGTTTAATTTTATATAAAACAAAAATACATATAAAAAAATATATATATATATATACACACACACACACACACACACATATATATATATATATATATATATATTAGGAGAAATTATAATATTAGAAATGTTGGTTTGGCAACTAAATGAATGTATAAATCTTAATATTATTTAACTTTTATTTCAATACTTTTTTTTTTTTAAATGGTTTTAGTTTACTGTTGGAAATCGTGTGTGTTTTCACATAATTGGACAGGAAGAAGCTCTTATACGCTGGGAAAAGCTTTCAGTTCTTTTTTTATTTGCATAGAACCAGACTAAACCTGAAAATAACTAAAACTTAAACACTATTGTCTGGCTGCCGTTATCTGCATCCAGAAATGTAAACAGAAAAAGTTCTTATCTCAGTAAGTGTTGTTGGTGTTTAAGTGTCTGTGCTGTCATCTGCTCGTGTGTTTGGAGCTCTTCTCTGCTCCAGCAGGTGTGTGTCCAGCTCTCTCAGCTGCTTCAGGAAGCCCCAGTTCGGGATGATGCGGCGCCGGCGTTTGACGTGATCTATGGCATCTACAACCGTCATGTTCTCGTAGATCATCAAGTAGGCCAGGAAGAGTGTGGCAGAGCGACTGCGGCCCATCACGCAGTGAATCAGAAGCTTATCTGGAGAAAAAGGGCAAGATGATACGACCTCACCCAGCAGAGTTTGGACACAACTGATCTTACACACGTGATGAAAACTCTGAAATAACACAAAGGTATGTTTGGGATGTTGTGATCGATAGAAAGTGGCACAAATGAATTTTCATGTTCTAGATTCTAGCTCCGCTCTGTCAAGACTTTTATCAGCCAACTTCATAAGGTGCATTCTGGGATGCTTTTAGGAACATGATGCTTCTCCTTCAATAATTTCAATCTTTTCTTTTCCATTATTTTTATTTAGCATTTTTTTGAAATAGCTTTGTGATTTTTGAGTGGTTCTCAACTTCTGAAAGAAAACACAGTATTTTTCCCAACACTAACTCTTTCTGTTAAACTAAATAACTGAAATATAAATAATACTAAAAATTAATAGGTAAAGTAAAAGGATGCAACTTTTTTTAAACCAATTAATTTGCATGACTTTTCCAGTCTTTGATGTACAGGATAAGGATTTTTTATTTCTTTTATTATTATTATTATTATTATTATTTTATTAAATTTTTTAAAAAGTATTTGTACAATTTCTACTTGAATATTCAACTTGCATTTCAGCTACGCATATTTATTAAGAAAGGACTTTTCCAGGTCTGGAAATCAGACTTTTAAAATGAGGCTTTCTTAAATATCCAGGATTATCAAGACATTTGCAAGAATTCTTAAAAAAATAATCAAGATACTTCTTATTTCAATTTTTTTTTTTTTTTTTAAGCTTATGTTAATACTTGTTTAAATCATCTCGAGGGCCCCTTGGAGTTTTAACATTAATTCACTCAGTGTATGTTGATTGGCTCTTAAACAGTAAGTGTTGTGTTTCAGCTCACTCTGGGGGTTTCTGAGGGTCTGGTGGATGTGTTCTGCAGCAGAATAGAAGTACTGGCTGAGGTTAAATGTAGGAACGTCCTCCGCCGTGATCCCGTAGTAATGCACATCCAAGTTTCTGTAGTATTCAGCACCAGTATCCACACTGTTCCACTCGCCCTCCGCAGCGTTCAGGATATGTGTGATGCCCATCGTCTTCAGCTTGTATCGGTCCTTAGCTGTTTCTCTTCAAAAAACACAACAGTTTCAATTGGTCCACTATCTTTCTCCCGTTATAAACTGCCTTCCCATCCAATGCCTAGGGTGAAGTCAGCTAAAATGGGCCACGTTTTGGTAAATAACTTTTAATACCATTAAATAAGCTATGCATGAGATTTAATGGTTTTCTTGGGTCTCTTACAGATATTTATGTTTTTTAAATGTGAAAAAGTTTAAAGTTAAAAGTTTAGAGTTAGAGTACCAGGAGGGACCTTTTTGGGCCATGGCACAACATTCATGTAAAATGGGACAGCTGTTCAGTTAAAATGGGCTAACATAAAAAGAGAACAAAGAAGGTAATTTCAGTTTAAATCATTTTATTTTTAACAGTAAATTGATGCTACGTCTTCAGTGTGCCATAGCATCACCATAAATAGAAAGTTCAATGAATATGTAATTAAACAATGCATTTAAAAATGAACTGATCATGTTGTATAAGGTGTGCGTTTCTGTGCATTGGTGGTCTTTTGTGTGCATGTGTATGCTTATATTTTTTAAAGACTTTAGATTTTGTATGGATAGATATCTAGGCCTATAAATCTATTTGTGTGTATGCAGACCATTTAACTTGACTTTTCTCTTCTCGCAATGCAATTTTTTTAAAGCCTGTTAAAATGTTGTATAGATACCTATATTTATGCCTATTTTTACCCTCAAATTCTGTCTAAAAGTGTGTGTGCAGCCCATTTTAGCTTAACCAGCTATTTCTACCTAAAATGAAGCCAAAGTTTCTTTTACAAATTAAACATTGAATGAATGAAATTTACTGTCAGGCTCAATTTCCTCACAATTTCTCAGCGAGCTTCATGTAACACTGTTTAAGGAGATATGATGCTACAACCTTATTTAGCCCATTTTAGCTGACTTCACCCTACAGAAAAATACTCCAAAGGACATTTGCATACATCTGCACTTTGCACTTTAACTTCGCTTGCACAATGGTTACACACATCCGCACTCAACCACCTAGTGTGCTAGGGACACTTTGAGCAAATGCACATTATTTAACATTATTTTAAATTTGTATTGTGCACTAGCACTTTATTTTTCACTTCTAACATTTCTTAAATTACAATTTTACATTTCTACCTCATGTTAATTGCTCTTGTTATGTATGGTGTGCTCTTATGTTTAACTCCATTGTTGTCATGAAGACATGCTTGTTTTTTCAGTGTCTTGCACATTGGTTCGTCATTTCAAATTTCCAATTCAAACAACTCACTTTTCTTTATTGTGTGTGTGGAAGAATGACAGCTGTTTGGACTCATTCTGACGGCACCCATTTACTGCAGAGGGTCCATTGGCTCTAGAATGCTAAATTTCTCCAAATATGATGAAGAAATAAACTCATCTACATATTAGAAGGCCTGAATGTGAGTACGTTTTACGCACATTTTCAATTTTAAATAACTAACCTTTATAAAATTGTAAATAAATCATAGAGTTGCCATTTACAATATAATGTAGCACAACAAAATAACTCTGGCTCTGACCTTAACGATGGTTTAAGGAAAATAATGACTTAATGTATAAAGGGTTATTGTTATTGTGTGGATTTTCGTGTATGCTGCATTCACAACTGATATTAGGGTTAGTCAAACAAAACGACTCACTCGTTTCCTATGTAGACGTTGGGCCAGACCTCATTGACGTGTGTGTAGGCGACGCTGCCGTGTGTGAGGTGTTTCTCCAGCTCGTAGCCGTTTGGTGTCACATATTCCTCTTTCTCTTCAGAAACCTCAGACTTCAGACCAGACTTCCTCCTTGAAGTCATCTTCAACCACACATTCGATTAAAACAGCATGAGAGGGTAAATAAGGCCCAAAGGCAGAAGCTTAGATGAAAACCAGGCCCAATGCAGAACTACGTCTCATTTTACGTGTAAATCAAGAGCTGGATGTTCTTGGATCATCCTGTGGAGTCTCAGTATTGCGTCTGACTCTTTTTCTGTATTTTTGTGTTCAGGTTGGGTCGGGAGGTGTTGAACTGAGTCGACTGCTTTGGTCTGACGAGGTGGGTGTTAAATTCTGGGTTATTTTTAGAGGTCTGTTCCCTGTTTCTCTCACTAGAGAGAGCTGAACCCCCAAAAACACATTTATATGTTTCTCTGCAAATTTCAACCGATACAGGACGTGACCACAGTACACTAATAGTGAACGCAAATTAATGCACCATGATTTAGGATTATTTGTTGTTTGTTTGTTCTACAATATTCATAAATGGCAATTCTGTCATTTAATTACACATTCTTTAAGCAAAAGTTTCCCAAAAATTTCAATTTGCTTAAAATTTTGTCATCCTCAGATTCAAGATTAGGATGAGCTTGTTTCTTCATCAGATTTGGAGAAATATGGCATTCCATCACTTGCTCACCAATGGACCCTCTACGGTGAATGGGTGCCGTCAGAATGAGAGCTGATAAAAATAATCCACACCACTCCCGTCAATTATCATCTTGTGAAGCAAAAAGTGCCTTTTACCCATTTCATCTAAAATGACTCCATAATATTGCTTTCTCTAGTGAAAAAACTTTTGTCTAAATCAGGAAAAAAAATCTGCACAGGCTTTCCAAGTCAAAACAGTCCTAAACAAATAGGTTTGTGGATTTTGATGAGAGAAGCACTGTTATGGAATATGGGCTTGTTAATTAACGTTACTTGATAGACTGGAGTAAATGGTTTTATCAGCTGTTTGAACTCTCATTCTGACGGCACCCATTCACTGCAGAGGATCCATTGGTGAGCATGTGACGGAACATGATGCTAAATTCATCCAAATCTGTTCCAATGAAGAAACAAACTCATCTATATATTGGATGGGTTGAGGTGGTGAGTACAGCACATTTTCAGCAAACAAAAATTAGCACTATTAGCTTATAAAGATTCCTCTTAGTTTATGCTAGTAGATGGCATCTCTTCTCTGGAGGTGGAGGTTGGAGTCCAGCTGACGCAGCTGTTGAAGGAATCCAGCATTGGGTAGAATGTTCCGGTGGACACAAACCGCACCGATGGCTTCTGCGACTGTGAGTTTTTCGTATATCATCAGATACGCCAGCACTAGTGTCGCTGAACGACTCACTCCTCTGGCACAATGAACCAAGACCTTTCCTCCTCCTGAAAAACATATAAAACTACTATCAAACATGCAGGTTTAACCTGTTCAAACTCATCCCATAGATGTCTATAGAACATCAAATGCATTCAGTAAAACACAATATTCATTTAACGAGAAAAACTGTGTGTTTTTTTTTTATATACCAGAAATGTAATATATTCCATTTTCAGATTTTAATCAATTGAAGTTTTTTTTTTCTAATGAAACATGAAGACAAACACTTTTCTTTGGAGTAATGTCACTGAGTAATCATTCACAATGAGACCTAGAATTCAGAAAGCATTCAAAAAGTAAATTCTCAATTTAAATGCACAAACACAATAATATGCCCAATATGTCAATAAAATATCACTTACAAAACAGTATGCTTCAAGTTTGTTTTATGACTTAATGTAAATATTACTGAAATCATTGTACAAGTGGTACACTTGTAAGTACTATTTTAATACTACTTGGGAGTAAATTAGCCTACATTTTGGTTATTAAAAAAGTCTACTTTTAAGCAGTGTAACAGTAGTAAACTACATTTTTCGTTTGTATAATGTTACTTTAATACAGGTGAACTTGTATTGATAGTTTGCTAGTTAAATACTTTTTTAGTTAGTACATATACTATATTTGCAATTTTTACTTGTAAGTTTTCTTTTTTACTTTTAAATGATTAATTATTAATTAACCTAAGCTATTCTACCCCAAAGCTGTCTGAGCGTGCAAGTGTATAAGATTGTATGTAAAACAATGTGAAAAAGGTATTCAATAGGTTACTCAATACTAAAGCTAAGTAGAATACTTCATTTTAAGTACATCTCGTTCAAAAGATTGAGTACAAGTATAGACCAAATATACTTTTCTGTATGCAATAGTATACATCAAGTATGTCATTTTAAGCGAATTTCTGAGAAGTACATAAAAGTTGATTGAAAGTATACTTTTCTTATTTGTAGTTTAAAAGAAGTTTAGTTTTAAAAAAACCCCAAAAGGTCACAAAGTGCCTTACTTTGCTGTGACAGAGCTTTATGAATGAAACTGGCTGTTGGGTAGAAATATGGTGTGAGGTGAAAGTCTCTGCTGTCTGGTGCCTCCACGCCGTGATACTCTATGTTTGTATCGGAGTAGAAATCAGCGCCGGTGTCGATGTGAGCGGGTCCGTGTGCAGCGTTGATGACGTGAGTGATTCCTAGACGTCTTAGAAGTGCCTTGTCTTTCGCTGTCGTACTGAGAGAAGCACTTGAGAGTTAATTCTGTGCATAACTCACATATTTTCAAACTGTCATGTGATGCGCGAGGACCAATAGCATTGGCATGAATTAGATTTTTGAGCCACTGCAGAAATAAAAAGTACAGCATATTCTTGTCTTGTCAAACGTTAAGTGTTAATCATTAGCTGACGCACATTAGAAGACTTAAAATGTTGTATTGAGTCTGGTGATGTAATACGTACGCATCACTGATGTAGATGTTGGGCCAGACTTCATTATAGGCACCGGAGGGTCGACGGTTCTTCAGCAGGAGGGTCAAAAGGTCACAGATGGGCGGAGTCTCGTATCCACATTCCTGCATGCTCATTCTTTAATGGGTCACATTATGAGGAATTTGATTTAGATTGATCTTTTAATTTGAACTTTTTCTGTTTTTAAACTCACATGTTGTTTCTCTGAGCTCTTCTTCTGCCAGGTCTGTCGTCCCCTTGGAGCCCCTGGTTTGTGTGTGATTGTGATGGAGTAATGGATACGTGTCTCTATTTTGGCCTCTTTGCGTGTTGGTAAATATAGATGAGACTCAAACAGACCGACAGCTGAGGATCTTTGAGATGATCGTTGAACTGAAGTTCATACAAGGTAGAGATGGTTTACAATTTAAATTAGTTCTTCGAATATCCATTTTTTAAATAAAATGATATATTTACAAATCTACTTTTTATTTGGTGAAATATATTATTTTATTAAATTCTCTGAACTCAAAGAATTCTTTGAACACTAAGAAGTTTGATGTCATTATTACATATATTTTACATGTTTATATATTAAATATATATGTAAATTTATTTTATTTATATATCAATTATATTAATTCAATTATATATATATATATATGGAATATAATAATGTTTATTTAATAATATATTGTATATATTTTAATACAATAAATATAATCCTATTTTTATTAAATTCTCTGAAGAGGCTTGATGTCCTGATTACGTATATTTAATATTTTCATGTATAAAGTATATTTCAATAACTGAAATATAACAATATATTTTTAATGAACTCTGTTACTTTAAGGCACATTCGTGGTCTTATTGTGCGCAATCTTCATAATATTTATTATTCTTAAATTACTCTCCTTTTGAAAGGACGTCCCGTTTTTAACCCCTTTCCTCCTGTTTGCTCTTCTGAAAGCACTATAGTGTTAAACTGTGAACCTCACTGTGTCTCTGGACATTAAGCAGGAAGAGCAGAAGTTTTGACAACAACAGAAAATCCACATCTATAAAAAAAAAGAACTCATTTTAATTGAGAAATGAAATCCTGTATCAAATCATGTCATTCCATCATATACGTGTAATAAGGCAGATTATGAATCATGCATTTCTGTCAGGGAATTTTCTTCATGTGAATAATTCTGTTGCTGTATCTAATGTAGTGTATTTGTGAACTCGTGCTGGTCCGGTGTTAGAAGCCAGCGCTCTGGCCGTGCAATGTTTTGTCCAGTTCTCTCAGCTGCTCCATGAAGCCAGTGTTTGGGCAGATATTCCTGTGTTGTGCGACGGCTTTAATGGCCTCAACCAGCGTCATGCCCTCATGAATCATCAGATACGCTAAAACCAGCGACGAAGAGCGACTCAGACCCATCGCACAGTGCACAAGCACCTTACCTAGGAAAAAACCCATTAACAAAAACAAACCTGTCATTTTTATTATGATTAAAAAATATATATATTTGATTAAGAAAAATCCCCATTATGCCAGTGAGATACTATAGTTTTTATTAATAGTAAAAAAGTTTTTGTAATTGCTAATTTTAGTAGAATATTTACAAATTTGTCTATATGGCTTTTAAAAATTTTATTTCATTTTTAGTTATTTTAGTAAAAGAAGTTGAGTAATAAAAATGAGTAATGTTGCCTTGGAAGCTAGTTAAAAAAATGACATTTTATTTTATGTAAGTTAAATGTAGTGAAGTATAATAACCCTGCATTGTGCATAAATGAAAGGCTCAAAAGTTAATCATAAAATGGCACAAAATGAAAATAGTATTATAGTAATGCCTAGTAAAAACTAATGCCATTTCTTCATGCTAAATGTGTTCAGATCAAATTCTGAATTGGTGGAGCTGATGTTTTTTGTGTTTTTTCCTCTCCTCACCTCCAGGGCTGCTCTTGGCAGTCTTGATAAACTTGGCAGCGGAGTAGAAGAATGGGCTCAAGTCGAAGGAGGGCATGTCGAAGGCCTCCACGCCGTGATAGCTGATTTTAGTGTCTCTGTAGTAACTGGCTCCTGTGTTCACGTTGAACTTCCCGTGAGCTGCGTTCAGCACGAATGTGATGTTCAGGGACTGGAGCAAGTGCTTGTCCTTCGCTGCGTACCTGGATGAGATGCACAACACTACACACACTTAGAAATTGCTAGTACATTTTACAGATATACTTTACAGTGTTGTAGAAAATATGTATAGGAGTTTCAGAAAAGAAGAAAGATCTTACATGTCTCCGATGTATATTCCAGGCCTGACCTCGTCCAGATGACCGCTGGTTCCAGCTTTGACCCACAGGAGTCTCTGGAGCTCAGAGGCTGGAGGAGTCTGGTAACGGCCGTTCTCTCCGTCAGCCATCAGACGGCTGCCGATACGGGGCATATCAGCCCACCGCCACTGTTTAACAGCACCAAACAACACCAGAAGAGCAGCCCATGAGACTCTTGTGCTGATAGATTTGTGTAAGGAAGTCAAAGTCCTTCTGTGCTGTAAAATGAGGTTTGACGCAGGCGCCTTTGGTTCTCTTGTCTCAAGTTTGAATATATGGAAGCACATATGTATTCTTTGACAGAAGAATATACATTAATGCTGTGTTATTATGCTATTTTTTCAGTTTCAGAGTTCAGTAGCCCACTGTACACCTTAGGTTTATGGAAAACAGCAGCTCAGATTTTACGTGCCATGGAAAAAGAAAGCCACATGGTCACACAAACAACACAAAGGTACGTTTTCATTTTTGTTTGCATGAATTTAAATCTCGTGGACCCAGAAATTTCACGTTTCTGGGTTTCTCCGCAGCGGAAGTCTTCATAGTTGGGTTAACTTGGATAGCAGTGAATGGGATGGTACCACAAATATACTGTACTTTTTGCAGTTCCATCTGCTCAAATAGCAAAAGAAATACTCCACGATAGTGTTTTCATGGCTTCCAATAAAAAGAAAAAAATAGAGTGAGACTGACAACGGCAGTCAAAAGAATAATCGATGTCAAATTTACGTCATCACAGTCTTGTGAAAAGGGTCTATTGGTCTAAATTCCAGATCCACTTTACTGTTGGCATCATATTTATTGCATTTATTTTTTGGGGTGAAAGACGTTAAGATGTCCGCATCAAAAGAAATTCACAAAAGTGATTTTATGTCCAGAAAGCACATTAAATGTAAGTAAAGTGTCTACTTTTAGGGTTTAAAATACGTTTTAGTAAAATAACATGTCAAAATTTGGTTTAAATCATGTTGCATTGTCATTCACTGTAACACAATATTTACATAAAAATTCAAACAACATTCTTATTCTGACTTGTAAATCTTAAAATATATAAAAGAATAAGCAAGCATATTACATTTGACTGTGTTTTAAATGAATAAAAAATGGGAAATTTAAAAAAGGTAAAATTACAACTAGTTTTTGTTGTGAAAGTAATTAGTCTTAAAATGTTATAAATTTGTTTTTATTGTAAATATGCCTAAAAAACTGTTACAATGAATGACATTTTTGTGTCTTCTGTAAATCAGGGAAAAATTTATGATATTTATTTTTTGCTCAGAAAAACAAAAACAAAATTGCAATGAAATTAAACAGAAACCTTTTTTTAATTTAAAGCAGTATTACACCTATTGTTTTTATGCTTAAACCCTTTCTTGTCTTAGGTACATTTTCATTTTGTGTTTGGATGATTACTGTAAACTGAAGATGTGAATCCTGTTTTGTTATTAGTTTAATCAAACATACCAGTTTTGCCATTGTAAGATTTTAAAACATTCCACTGTAAAATTAAAACGAAAAATAAATAAATATTGCGGATAATTGTTAACTGATGTTAAGACTGCTAGTTACTGAGTTTTCAGGACTGAATGAGAGTTTAAGATCATTTTTATGAAAATAAATTGTGCAAAACCAGGGTTATAGGTAACTATAATCAAATCTAAAACTAAAAGAAAAATATTTAAAATAAAATACAAAATATATATATAAATATATTTCAGCTGCCAAGGCTGTACTGAAATAGCTAAAACTAAAATTGCTTTAATAATAAGTAAAAAATATATAAAAAATAAAACAACAAAATGACTAGCCTAAAACTTTATTTAAGATGAAAACAAACTATAAAAATGAATTAAAAATATTAATAGAAACTATAACAGAATCTTAATGAGAGTAAAATAATTAATGAATTAGTGGATTAGATGAATTCTGTTTTGTGGTATTATTTGGTTTGCCACACCTTAATAATAAATAAAATAAAATGATACGAATATGAAGTTTATTTTCCAGCTGATGTCCTCATGTAAACTAATTTTGAATCCATCAATGAGCAATGACTAACTTTATCTCTTTATGAATATCCTGTTCGTCTTCATGTCATTGTGTTATCAAGCTATATAATTAATAAAGTGCCATTATAAAAGTGCTGTCTGATTCAAGCATGCATGTGATCAAACATCGCAAATCAAATATTAATCAATATAATGAATGCATATAATCTATCTGAATAAATGTAAATTAGATTTTGAAGCACAAACAGACTCACGGTGTGTTGAGGAACAGCTCGTCAGTGTATGTGTGTGTGTGTGTGACGTGTTGTTCGAGCCTGTCGAAGACACGCTGATGGCTTTATCTATTTATATGTATTATCTGATTCATGCGGCTCTAAACATCCGTTCTTCAGGATCCTGATCTGGAAGCACCAGGCAGCAGAAGAAACCATAAAAGATCATGTGGTGAGAAGATCCTCAGTAATATCACCCTGATCATAACGAATAGAGACTGAGAGATGATTCTGCTCATTTCCACACGCTGCGGTCACTCGTCTGTGTCCGAGTAACAGCGTCTTAAATTAGACAAGCTCATTCCCACAGCGGCGAGATAAAAATACATCAGCTCTCCAAGTCAACACTTCACTTCACAAGGGACTTCATTTGCTTTGCTGAACAACTGCTTTTTATTTTTTTATCAATAATTATATATATGTATATATATAAGTGTGTATGTATATATATATATATATATATA
>JAUMHE010000061.1:18185864-18204065 GCA_032359235.1 Enteromius mattozi
GTTAAAATATAAGCTCAGAATCCATTCCAGAGAGAATCAGCACACATTCAGAAGATCTCAGCATCCATCCATGAATCCGTTCTCTGTCAGTTTATGGTCTCAGCCCTACTGCCCGACAAATCACAGTAAGATCAAAATCATGTACAGCTTATGTGTGATTATGAAGCAGCCATTAAATGAATATAAGTGTCTCCGAGCGGAGCGTGGCACTGGGTGTGTTTACAATTTGGTGCTTTCAGCATCTCGGTTCACAGTAAGTGCTGCTTCACATGAACTCTATTTTTGTTTCATTCCAATTTAAGTTGCGTTAACATTAATTTGGGAACGGTACATGCACCAGCTTCCTGAATTTGTAAAGAGAAGTGCTTGTCAGCAAAACAGAAACCCTGTGGTTTTCAATTAAAATAATTGTTTGATGGTTTAAAGACACAAACAGATTTTAGAGGGCCTTATTTGCATATGTATTATTGAAATTAATTAACTTTTTGAATTAAATTAGTTACCTATTTTAAGTTTTATTATTATTATAAAATTTTCTACAATTTTAAATTAGAGCGATCACATATCACATGATTTACTGCTTCCCATGAACAAGGGTCAAACCACAGCAGAACACTCAGATCCATGTATCAGGCTCTAGTTTGAGATGCTTTTTTTAACTCAACAGAGGCGAACAAAAGAGAAGCAGGAGGTCGAGTTCAGAGGAAGAGCCTGTAGACGTTCACAAACAACACAGCTGTGCCTGAGCAACAAAGAGCTAGAAATAGAGCCATCTGATTGGTGGCAGGCTGCCAGGCGACTGAACATCTGTGTGTTGAGAGTAGGGTTGCAAAGGGGCTGTGGAAGTTTCCATGGAAACTTTGTCTAGGAAATTTTGGAAATATTTGAAACTTACCTGGAATTTATGGGAATTCATTTGAAATTTGGGGAAATATATAAAAGTGTTATATACACTAACATTTAGTTTCATCATTGTTAATAAATAGGCATATTAGAATGATTCCTGAAGAATCATGTGACGCTGAAGATTGGAGTAATGATGTTCAAAATTCAGCAGAAATACGTATTTTAAAGTATGCGCCTCTTTGTTCAATGTGGAAGTACTATAGGTAAATAATGAGAACAAAAACGGTAAAATTGTTTGCACTACAAACCAGTGTGTTCACTCTATACTAAATGCTCACATTCTATATTACTTACACTCTATAGCACATGCACTCTATACTATATATTCATATGCTATTCTACATACAGAATTACTATTCTACTCACACTCTATACTAAATTCACACTATATAACTCACAATCTTTACTATATGCACTCTATACTATGTACTCAAACCCTATTTTACTTACACTCTATACTACATGCAAGCTATTCTACATACTAACACTCTGTACTAAAAACTCACAATCTACTATATGCACTCTATACTATGTGCTCAAAGGCTATATTACTTACACTCTATACTACATGCTCCCACTCTGTGCTAAATACTCAATATCTATACTATGTACTCAAACGCTATATTACTTGCACGCTATGCTATATGCACACTATACTACATACTCATACTCTGTACTACATTCTACACTATATATTTATAGTCTACAGCAGGGTTCCTGAAAAAGGAAAAATACAAACATGTCAGTTCTAATAGCATCTAAGAGTATACAGTAAATTATAGTAAGCATTTGCTCACTGTTATAATTACGAGGGGGCCCTAATGATGTCCAGGGATGGTTCAGACGGCAGCGTGAGGCTCAGGTTCACACCCAGCACATCAGAACAGCAGTGTTCCTGGTTGCGGAGGGGCATTTTTCTCAAGTCAAAATCAGAAATGCTCAAAACAAAGACGACCTAAACAGCTCACACCGCTGTGGGCATCGATCTGACGCAGCACAAAACCCTATTGATCACTCAACTCTGTTTATTCCACTCAAAGACTGGCTCTATTCTTTCCCTACCTCTGTTTTCTGAGAGCAGTTGTTCTGGAGACAAACATGGAGCTGCTCACACATGACACCGCCTGGCATACGGCTCGGAGACTCGCACCTGTGGTGCCTCAAACTAGGCCTCATGGGTATCAGACGCTAAATCAGCAGATGTGAGGGTGGCACACTTTCTATTTCGCTCTTTGATGGAGGTGAAGACAGGCTGATCCAATCAGCGAAGGGGCAAATGCAGAACAGAAACATGTCTGATCGACAACACAGCGGTGTATTTGCACTTACCCATAATCCCGCAGGAGAAGAGGGCCGTCCCCTGGCTCATGGTCAGCGGCTCATGCTGTAGAAAGATCAACATCATGTAAACCACAACTAAAGCTCACTATGAAGCACACACATGCAGCGAGGATCCTCAATCTGCTTGAGCAAAAAAATAGCTTGAGAGCAGTTCATAACGACAATTTAACTTTAATTTAACTATAGAAACACATCAATTCTGACTCTGAAATGATCCCCAAAAGATCATTTAACGTCATTATAGTGTTTAATGAGAAAAGCATTGAGTGGACATTTCAAAAAGCAGCTTTATAAAGAAATATTTAGATTCAACATTGTATAATAGTGATCATAAATGAGTATTGTTTTTCAAAAAACTGAATCCTGAAGTACGATTTAAAAAAATGAAATGAACTCTAAGTCAGTGAATCATTCATTCAACAGTTGATTTATACAGAAATGAAGCTGACTGGCCTTATGAACGAGTCACTGAATCAACTCCCTTAATTCATTCACTTATACACAACAGATCTGCTGTGGCTTTGATTAGAACTATTTTCGTTTGCGAAACTGAGCACACTTGACAATAGTGTGTCTAAAATGTAAGGCAATATGAACTTCTGATACTGTTCAGTGCTCTGACACAATCTGTGTTGTATAAAATCACATTGTGCAATGATACTAGGGAAAAACGGCACTACTGGTGTGATACTGCGCAACTATATCATCTGATATAAATATAAAAAGGGTGATTTTTAGCACTTGTGTGTTGAGTTTTAGGCTCATATCACTGCATTTTAATTGACTCAGTAGTCCTGCCTCATGTTCATCTGATACTGCATCAGTGTAAGATAACAGACAGGACTGGATAAGACATTTTAATGATTTATTCTTTCTAAAACAAACGTGTTAAATCTACATTACTGCAAATGAGCTAATGAGAATTATTACAAACTAGGCTGTCATAGATCGGATTAAACAGAATCCACTTGGAACTGGAGCAGCGTGTGTGAAATCATCCTGATCTAACACTGATAATTACAGAGTAAATTATGCATGACGGCTGGCGTCTCTAATGTGAAGCACTGTTGTCTTACCAGCTGCAGAGACTCTGTGGATGTTACATCATCGACGGCCTTCTTTTCCAGTGTTTTAGTGTGAATAATTACCATGGCAACACACATGTTTGCCACAGACCATTCCAGTGCAGGACAGATCTAGAGAAGCTCATCATTCAAGTGCAGCGCTGATCCGATCACTCCCACATCAGTACCGAGCGCTCTTCAGCCTGGACAGAGAACAGGACAGGACCCGTCAGACACATGGGTCAAATGTGTTTCAATTCACATCAATCATATTATTCAACCTTCACACATTCAATATAGTCTTGATAGACTACAAAGTCTCTATGCAAGAAAGTCTTTACAGCAGCCTACACGCCACTGGTCAGTTTATTCCCGCTCTTTAGCTGTGTATTTATGACACCGAGAAGCTTTATGACAACAGAGTTTAAAAAAGAAGAAGAAAAAACACAATCCTAACCTAAATCGGGCAGTGTGCAAGAATAAAACCATTTTAAGTGAACAGAAACCAGCGAGTCCTCGAGCGACCTGTGTCCGGAGACGGTCATGTGATTCCTCCAGGGCAAGCCCAAAATAAGTGTGACCTCCCAGTTATCAAAACACACCGCTGCCTCGCTCCTCGAGGAGCTCTAGAGCTGCTGATGGGAGCCAGATGTGAGTTTAGAGCTTAACATCAGCCCCAGCATCTCCAAACGCTCGGAGATGATAACTAGATAACTAGATTTCAGAACTGAGCTCCTCCTGACTGTGGAGCTGACAGCAGGACACACAAAGTGCATCGCATTTATAATACGTTTTTAGCATGAAAATAGGGAAAAATCTAGAGGAAGGTGATTATAACGACACGAGGTGCGTGTTCAACTATATAGCCTTTTATTACATCATGGGCTTTCATTACAGGCAATAACAATAAACATGATAAAAACAGATAAAGGATGAACTGGGTAATGTGTTATGATTCTTAAGAAACACAACTGCCCAGCTATCAATTTGATTACTAGTGTTTTTGATGATAATTTTGTGTTACATAATAATAGACACAATCCCAAAAATAAATGAAACAATCAATTTAAAAAAATGGTGCATAAGAATTGCCCTTTACACCAAACATGCCTGCTATAAATTGTTGATCTGAGTAAGCAGAGCTGTGTGTGTGTGTGTGTGTGTGTGTGTGTGGTGATGCCGGGTGTCTGATATCTCCAGACTCATGGGACGCTGGGACAGAGATAAGCTCTATCTGAAGGGCGAGACCAACTTCAGCCGACCGATACGTGACTGGACGCTCCGAGCCGTTTCAGAGCAATCAGAGGAGCGGCCCACAAACACCACACTAACAGATCTCTGTCATCTCACCCTCGAGCCTCTCAGAGCCAGACCGACTTCATCATCATCCTCCTCCTCCTCTGAGAGGGCAATGCTGGAAACATTTACTAGGGCCTATTGATTTCTGTGATGCGGAAAACACGGACGAAATCACAGAATCCAATCATAAACAAAGAATTTACTCAACGCAGAATGTCACGGAATTTGTTAAAGGTTGTATAAAGTAATCAAAAGTAGGTCATTACACTTAAATCGTGATATGGACTAGTATGTGTAAATATTAAGCCAAAAAAATACTATTTAAACATGAATCCTGTGTTGATGTGTGAATGAATGACACAGATGTGTGTTTTGTTTAATACAAACATACTGAACCGTGTGACCCTCCCGCTGATTTCAGCATCTGTTTGTATTTATAATAACTGCATAAATCTCAATTTTAAAATATGACTAGTCTTGTGGTCCAGGATCTCATTACTATTGTTGAGTAGGATGTATGTAATACTACTACCACTAAAATTATTATCTAGCTAAAACATTATTTTAGGTTTTTACGCATTCAAATAATTAGACTAACCCTAACCCTTACAGAAGGTGATAAAAATTTGCCTTTTTTATAATAAATCAATAAATTGATCTTAAATTGCACAGGCTAAGTATTATAACTGTAACTAATTAGACTTGCTTTTTAAGTAATTTAACCATTAAAAAAAAATAAATAAATTAGGGCCCTATATTTACACACGTGCATTAATCAGTGTGTAACAGTCAGACAGATGGGAATATTGCAAAAGAATATGACCTGAATTTATTCAATGTTAAGGATGTTTCGTTGCCTCTGAGAGCCTCTCACTTCACTTCCTGTCAGCTCAGATCCGTGCTATCGTAATAAAGACAATAACACCAAAACTAACAAAAACAAAATAAGAGTTCTAAAAAACCAAGGGTGCTTCTTTTCAGAGTCAGAGAGAATTCACATGAGGAAAACACGTCAGATTCCTCTCTGACAGCATGTGAGCCGCAGGCACCCTGCTCCTGGAGACGACCTGTTTCTGGCACGTTAATGACATCCCCCTCATGCAAATTACAGACAAACAGCCCAAAAACACGAGAAGACACAATCACAAACAAGGCTCTTTTCAAAGCACTGGTGGTGTGGGAAAGACCCGAAGACCCTGGAAAGTTTTTCGCTATGAAAACACGGAGCGTTATGGGCAGACGCGGGAGGAACACGGTCCTTCAGAGTGTGTTTTGGGTGAACTTTCCTCTACCGAACACACCCACGAGGTCTAACGTTACACACATTCCCAGAGCTCACGCAGCCGCCAGCTCGTTCTGAGCATAAATCTTCTGAAAAGCAAAAGCGTGAACAGAAAAGCTCTCCAGAAAAGGGCAGAAGCGCAGCTCTCATTCAACACCTGCCCAGGCGTCGCTCGCGCTGAGGCTTCATCCAGGCCAATCATTTAGTCACGTGAGCCGACGATCCTCGCACTTCAGGCCAAACTAAACTACACTAGCGGGAGAGGAGTGACCGCCGGCCGCTCTGTGGCAACACAAACATCACAGAGCCAATTGAGAAACACATGAACTCCAACCAAACAGCGAGCGAGAGCCAAGAGTTTATAGGCCACACCGCCAGAGCTAGGGCCCTATGATTTCTGTGACGCGGAAAAGCAGACAGAATCATGGAACACAGGCATAAAAAACTGTAAAAATTACTGAATACCGTGGAAAGTCACAGAATTTAACCAACTATGGATGGCTTAAAGGCACACTCCACTTGAAAATAGGCTCATTTTTCGACTCCCTTAGAGTTAAACAGTTGAGTTTTACCGTTTTTGAATTCAGCTGATCATTCAGCTGATCTCTGGGTCTAGCGGTAGCACTTTTAGCATAGATCACTGAATCTGATTAGACCGTTAGCATCACACTCAAAAATGATCAAAGAAGTTGTGATTTTCTAGGCTGATATGGAACTCATTCCAGAGTAATAATGAATGAACTTTGCTGCTGTACCATGGCTGCAGCAGGCGCAATATTCCCAGCAATTTCAGGAGCTGCGTAATATCTTTGTGTCTGCTGCACTGATGGATATCTCTGGATACGAACGAGAGTATAGTTCCTAACCATATCGGCCTAGAAAATCACAACTGGTTTAACTTCAAGACACAAATCATGTGCTTTCACACGAAAAAAGTTGGTTTAATTCTTAATAATTAAAAGATAAATAAAACTGTTTTTATTTATCATTAATAACCAGAAAAATTAAAATACCCAATACAGAGGAAAAGAAAAATATATATTTGAATAAATTATGTTGTTCTTATGTATTCAAATAAGCAGATATGCTAAAACACAAAATTTGGTTACAATAAAACAAATGGTGAGAAAAAAAATGATAAAACAGTGCCTTAAACGTAATTTCTGCAAACTTTAAATTGATGTGAAAGTTTTATGATTTTAATTAATTAGCCAGACATGCTTTTTGATGACTAAAATTTAATTCACCTATTAAAAAGTATTCCAGAAGAATTAAAAGGGGGGAAATGAAAGACAATTTGGAAAAAACTAAAATGGATTTGGAAAAAATAAGACAGATTTCATAGGGCCCTACAGAGACGTTCGTAGCTTACACAATAGTAGGGTAAAGGACAAGAAAAGGGGACGACTGCTCTCCGAATGCTTCATGGGACACAGCTGCCAGACCACTAAACATAAACACAAAGACGACACACACGTCTCTTCTCATTAGGGTAAAGCTCACGTTCACTTAACTTCTCAGCAAAGGTGAAGCGTCAATAAACAAGTTCATTTTACTGTAAGTTCATCTGGAAACGGGCCGTTTAACAGAGCGCTGGTTAAATTGTTACCAGGCAATAACCCACATTTGCACAGAAAGGAGCACAAAGCCAGCATTCATGCACTCGCCACAAACCGACAGACGCTCGCTGATCACAAACACACGCTCACCTGAGCACCAGTGCTTCACAACACTGCTTCCACAGGGTGCATTCACACACAAAAACGACTGTGTGGTGCTTGCGTTTCAAAAACCAAAAGTTCATCACGCTTTTCTTCACGGAATGAGTGTAAATGGGTTGGGTGCTCTAAAAATGATAATGATTTTTTTTTTAGATTGCACCATGAAGTATAAAAACAACAGCCCATATGACACAAAAACCTGTGCTGCATCTGATATTCAGACAATACATCTCGCAGCTGAAATATAAGAGTTGCAATAAAGGGGGTGGCTAAATTTCAGTCGGTTTCTCACAAAAAGCATCACATGAATTCAGGGACTTGTAAGTATCAGCTATTTTCAATGCATGAGAAAAGCCATTTCAAACCAAAACCTTCTTTCACAGTTTTACTCTACAGCTTTACCGCAGTCATCAGTTTGTTCGTCACAGATTACTTTGTCAATCTCCGGTGGCTCATGATCTTATGAAGCACTTCCCTTCTAGAAGCCTGATGTCAACACTATGAAAATATGGAACTGCCAATAACTGAAAGGCAGCGGGCTCATAAAACCTTCTTGTGATTCATTAGGGAACTTCCACTGTGGTGCATGCGTTCACGGACACATGCATTACGTGACCTAGTTATCAAAACACAACTGCAGCACGACAAAGGTGTAATCGCAGGAGGCCTGAAGTCCAAAGGCCTTTCAGTGACCAGCGTCACGTCACTCCCCGCAGCTCTATCTGAAACCGTTCAATTTCAATCACAGTAAACACTGAATACTTCAAACATTTTGGAATACTCTTAAAATACAGAGTATGCTAAAATACATAATATCCCAAAATACTGAATACTCTTGAAATACTTCAAATACAGAACACTCTTAAAATACGTAATACTCCAAAATACTGAATACTATTGAAACAGAGCATATTTAAAAATATTAAATACTTCTAAAAGAAAGAGTGCTCTTACATACAGAGCATGCTAAAATACCGGATACTTTTAAAATACGTAATACTTCAAAATACGTAATAATCTTAAAATACGGCATACTTACTAATACTACATACTTCTAAAAGAAATGGTACTCCTAAACACTGAGTACTCTAAAACCCTTAAAATAGGTACAACTCCAAAAATACGGAATACTATTGAAACACAACATACTTAAAAATACTAAATACTTCTTAAAGAAAGAGTGCTCCAACATACTAAGTATTGTAAAATACTGAATACTCTTAAAATACTGCATATTTAAAAAATACTATGTACGTCTTAAAGAAAGAACACTCCTAAACACTGAGTATTCTAAAACACTGGATGCTCTTAAAATACATGATACTCCAAAATACTGAAACACTGTATTTAATTATAAATATTATGTATTTCTAAATGAAAGAGCACTCATAAATAAATACTGAATAATTCTAAAATACGGAATAACTCATCAGTAAATAGTTTTTCAGCTCGTGTCTGAAGATTTTTTTAATTTCAATTCTATTCAAAATTGCTTTATTTGGCATGACTGTAAAAAATACAACATTGCCAAAGCTTGGAATATGTGGGGAAATATAACCCTAAGCAATGAAAAGATCAAAATAATAGAAGAAAACAGTGTTTAACAAACACACACAGGCTGATGGTGAGTGTGGTGGACAGCTACAGGAAATGACACGCACAACACGAATGAAGGGATTTAAACACAGGTGTCTCAATGTGCACAACATTGGTTAGGTAAAGGTCAAAATCAGCCTCTTTTATGTCAAAGGTACAGTGAAACCTGTTCTGCATTCTCTACCCGATGTCTAACAATGACAACGTGACGTCTATCACCCAGATACACCCAGCTATTCACCACAAACATTAACCAAAACAATTCCCTTCAATAGGAAACGAATTAGCCCTGGGAAACGTCGCCCTGCTCCTCCAGCACACAAACACGGCTCTGTAAACACAGCCAGTCAACACTTTTCAATAAGCTGAGCCTCCGCCGGCCGCTCTGGTGAGAACAGACTCGCCGTTTACCGTGAAACACAAACTGCGGGCGCTGCAGAGTTCAGCGGAAAATGACGGCTGGAGGTGAGAAACACAAACACATATTCACAGCAGCGACTGAAGCGTTGCACATCGCAGTGCTTCACTGCAAACCAGCAGATGATTCTTCAGATACCTGGGAAGTTTCTTCTGATCAGCGAGAAGTGAAAACCCTTTATTTGCATACGGCCTGATATTGTGCTGATGACTAGATAAACACAATCTGCCAGAATCTCTAGAGCTGCTCTTATTCAGATTAGAGTCTGCTGCTGCTTTACAGCATACAGCGTCACTCAGGTCTCCTCTAACAATACTCCACAATACTCCAACACATGCAATCCTTCGATTCGACGGAATACAACACAGTCTAAAATACCACATACTCTGAAAATATGAGTTCCCTCTGGGGCCACATCCAGGAGTTAAATGTTTGTGATTAACTTTTGGAAGTCTGAGAAAATGGCAAGGGCTTGTAAGAAAAACATGGGTCATATTTTATCTCAATATATAAAATACAACCTAATACTCAACAATGGCATAGTCTTAAAATGCATTATAAAGTACTGAATGCTCAAAAAAATGCACAGGCTTTAAACCCATTCTGAATGATTTAATACTCGACAATAACGCCAACTCTTAAAATAAGGAATACTAATAAAATACTGAGTACTATAAAATTACTTAAAATACTGTTTTACTGTTAACATTTTCAAAATATGTAATACTCTCTAAAATACTGGATACTCTTGAAATATGTATATAAAATAGATACTTCAAAATACTCTGGAAATGCAGCATACTTACAAACACTAACGTTACCTGTAAGAGAAAGAATACTCCTATATACTGAGTAATCTAAAATACTGAATACTCTGGAAATACTCGTCACTAAACAGTTTCCAGCTCGTGACTAGTTCACTGGTAAGTTAAGAGTTTTCAGTTCCTAGTTTGAGTTGAACAGAGTTTCTGCTTGAACTCTGATCGTCAGAACTTTTGCTTTTTTAACGATCCCCGTGCACCGGGGTTTCCGACCGACTTTACTTCGGTGTCCATGCGAGACTTTCTCTGGGAACAAAAGCTACTAACGTCCGCGAGCGTCGCGGGAAACTCATTCACGCGCATCGACGCGCGCGAACACAATGAAACACACTTTAGTTTGATCCGTGCTTTCGCGGTATACTCACGGGACAGCGAGCGGCGCGCCGGATCGGTAAACACAGCCGTTCAGTTCATCCTCATCCCCGCGCGCGACGCGTGCGTCCACCGCAGCCGCTACAGCGCGACCCGCTCACTCCCGGACACAGCCGCGGGGGGACGCGGAACCCGAACACAGCACAACACACACACAACACACACCAGAAACACCTTCACCTGAGAGAACACACAGTACATACAGGTGTACACGCGTCAGTTACGAGTCCTGACAAAGATACACGTGGTTCTGATTAATAGTTAGTCTACAGTGAAGAAGCGTCACCCCCGCGTCTGAATGGACTCGCCCAACGCCGCACACAATACACGCATCACAACACAACACGGAAAGTTTGCCTCATCTATGATTAACTGCTTAATTAATCTAATTTATCAACGAGTTCGCACTAAAACAGTATGTGTGTGACATCTGTCTAACGAAAGAAGGGTAGTAGACACACTATAAAATATTCTCTGACTTCATAATCAGCAGGAAGAGAGACTGTTTGATATATAGATGCATAAAGAAAAGACCAGGTTTTGTAACTGATCCTTTTAATCATATTTTATCTGCACTGTATCCTTTTCACGGATATGCAGTGTGACAAATTAATTATGATCACAGGAAACATCAGAATCTGGTGCCTTAATAGTTTTTCTTGCTGATAAATCATCTCTAAGATCTTAAAACAGAACACACACGTGCTGAATGAAAGGGGAAATACTGCTCTTGATGTAACTTCAGCTGTTATTTGGAGCTTGTTGAGTTTTTGGAAAGTTCCACACCCTGTGTGGTTAGTTACTGAGTTTGGGTTTGTTGTGGAAAAAGGCTCCCACATCCCTGAAGAACCGGAAACAGATCTGAGACTCCATCTACAGGAGGACTGCTGCACATGCAACAAAACATGCATGAAAACTAATGTGACTTTTGAGTATATATCATGACATTTACATGGAACTAAGTCAATATAAACTAAGATCTAAGAGATTTTCTTTCAAATAACTGATCATGGCTCATACACAGAGTAAATACTGTCAGAGTAACAATACATAATCAGAGCGGGGCTAGTTGTCACAGGTGTCTCTGCAACTATGATTTTCTCTAGCCACGGCTTTGATTGCAAACACGTTCAAACTGGACTTAATACAAATTAAACATGATCACAAAGGAGATAAAAAAGAACAAAGATGCTATGATGTTGTCTGGAGGCTTTGGTTTATCTGACAGAAGCACACAGATTACAGATATTTCACTGTAAATACTGTCAAAATCAAATATTTTTAAGTAAAAATACAGTGCATTGTATTACAGTAGACGTCACAGTTAAATATATATATGGATACTGAATAAATACAACGCTGATAATATTTTTAAGTGCCCTGAAGACTGTTACAGTCAAACATCATAAAAGTCCTGTATAAAGGACAGACCGGTTCCTGATCGCACCGCAGACACTGAACCTAAAGCTGGAGTCAAGAGTTTCTCGTAGGGTTGTATTTTAGTCTCTGTGAGGTCAGCTCTGCTTGCTCCGGCGCTCCGGCTCTTCGTTCTCAATGTAGGCCTGAACAGATCTCCAGAGCGCACGGATGTTCCCCTCGCCGAAGCCTGTGGCACCTCTGCGCTCGATCAGCTCCAGGAAGAAGGTGTCCTCCCCGAAAATGGGCTTGGTGAAGACCTGCAGCAGATGCCTGTGAAAGGAGACAAGTCCGGCATAATGCAGCAAGAACACCTGAAAATCACTCATGCTGAAATATCTGGGCATCCCAGAGGAGTTTGTAGAAATGTGTCTCAGTAATGGAAGTGAATGGGTGCCGTCAGAATGGGAGTCTGATAAAAACACCACAATAATCCACAGTCCATCAGTTAACATCTAGAGAGGACAAAAGATCAAACTAAACCAGCATTAAGATGTTTTTAACTCAAATAGAGTCCATAATCCATAATAACTCTTCCTGCAGTAAAAAGGTCTGAATCAGGAGAGAAATCTGCACAGATCAAAATTTGTGTGTCTGTATCATCTTTTTATCTTGCGTCTTCTCCAGATGTTAGCTGATGGACTGGAGTGCTGTGGATTATTTTTTAATCACACTCTCATTCTGACGGCACCCATTCACATCCATTACTGAGACACTCCTTTGATCTGAGATGACCTGAGGGTGAACACATTCTCTGGTAATACTGTAACAGGACATTATAAAGAATATGTATTTAGAGACTTTAGTGTCTCAAGTGTTGAATGTCTAACTGATAGGAAATGAAAAAAAGAAACCTATTACAATATATTGTACATAATATACAAGTAGCCTTGTATTTGTAGCATATAAAGGCACAATAATGTCTATAATATTTAACATATAAACATGCCACAAAATCTACTCCAGAGAAGAGTTGATCAGTGATAGAGTCGTACCGCTGGCCGTCAGTGACCCGTCGGTCCGAGTGGACGTCAGTGTCCAGCAGAATCCCGTACCGACTCAGTGTGTGAGGGTCATGACCCGCCGCCTCGATCTCCTCCAGCTTTCCCACCTGAGTTATGAGCAGAGCAAAACTGACCTAACCTGATATCAGGAGCACAACAATCTAAGAGAAACATTCTTACACTTATTTATAATATGAAACATTTTCAATGATAATTAAATTCTCATGGCTGATTCCAATAGAGATAACAATAAAGTCATAATTCAATAAATAATAATATAGTATATTATAATGACACATAATACAATAATATATAATCTGCAGTTTGTGCACCCAGGAGAATAGAAAATCACTGATGAAACTGTGTCAGGAGCACACAACAATACACTGTGGGAGTCAAAATGATCCAGTTTTCTTTTCTGATGCTAAAAATCATTAGGATATTAAGTAAAGATCATGTTCTGTGAAGATATTTTCTGAATTTCCTACCATAAATACATCAAAACTTCATTTCTGATTAGTAATAAGCATTACTAAGGACTTCATTTGGACAACTTTAAAGCTGATTTTCTCAGCATTTAGATAGTTTTGCTCAAATATTGTCCTCTCCTAACAAACCAGACATCAGTGGAAATATTATTTATTCAGCTGACCTTATGACTGCTTTTGTGGACGAGGGTCACAAACATCAGTAGCTCTGGCTTAACATCAGTCCTGCTATTTACTTAAATTTGATGAGTCACAAACTTTTTTAAATAACTCTTTGTAAAGTGTGCTGAGAGTGTCTGAGCTCCTGTGAGTGTCCGGCCGGACTGAACTGACCTCGGTGTAGTACGCAGGCGGAGGAGAGAAGAACTGGACCCCAGCCTGACTCAGAGTGTGAGCCGTCCTCACGATGTCCTCGGTGTAGAGCCCAATGTGCTGGATCCCTGCGCCTCGGTGCTGATCCAGGAACGTGTCCACCTGGTTCGGGCCTGAAAGTAAACCTCTGTTAGGAACTGATAGCTGTGGGTGCGGGTTAGTTAGTGAAACTCTCTCACCACACAGGACTATTAACCTGAGATTACATGACATCAGTAGATCTACATCTGATTGACTAAACGTAAATAACCTGTGATCTGACATCTGAGTGCTCATACCCTGCTCAGGGAGAGACTCTGCCATCACAAACTTGCAGTCCGGCTCTTTCTCATCTCTGAAGGGCAGAGTGATCCCAGACTCCATAGCCGTCAGTCGAAGCCCGATCCCGTCGTCTTTCAGCACATATCCCTCATCCACATCCTCATTCCTGCACAGAACAGGTCATGAGTGACGATTCTGACCAGCAGCATGAGGTTTTATCATTAAATAGTGATTTTACATTTGCATTAATGCAGCTGGCCGACTCCAAAGCCACTTGTATCGCGGATATCAGTTCATGCAATAACTGGGAACTGAACCCATGACCCTGACGCAAACCACTTACGTTTATCATTCTGTCAAGACACTGCACTCAGAGCTAGATGTGATACCTGTGAACGAGGAACCTCCGCAGGCCGAAGGTGTCGCGGTACCAGCGGCTGATGAGCGCCGCGCTGCTGCGGGGACAGGCGAAGGTGATGTGGTCGAAGTGCGTGATGGGACACTGCGAGGGGCCCGCGGTCTGGGAGCCCGAGCCGACCTGATGGAAGCCCGGCAGGAAGAGCCCCCGGTACCGGGAGCGGTCTATGAGCGTGTGGCACACGTTACCCACCGGCGAGCGGACCACGGAGAAGCGGACCAGACCGTGGTCATCCTGGAGCTCGGTGGGCGGCTGGAGAAAGTCGCACGAAGCCCGGTCCCGCAGCGCAGCGGACACGCTCTGCACATCCTCCACCTCGAAGCACACGTTACTCACGGTGTCAACCGGATAGTGCGCCTCGGCTCCGTACAGACACCGCTCACGTGACTGATGTCCATTCAACCTCCGCGGCGCCTCGCTCTGCCGCTCGTTGACCAAGAACACGGCGGAGCCCCGGCGGAGCGCGAGCTGCTTCGCTCGGTCTGTCAGTCGGGCCGCGAACACGTTAAACTGGAACCGGGACACGAGCTCGTGAGCGACTTTATCCACGTTTGAGACGTGGAGAGAAACATGGTGCAACCGGCTCAAGTAGGCCGCCATGTTGGGTGACGTCACCGCGAGGGGCGTGGCACGACGAACACATAAGTCCAGATATTTTGAGCAGGGTAAGTAGATGTGAAGGTAAATAAATCATAACATTTGCATTAACGTTATGCTATTTGTTTCTTTGTTTGAAGAGCTAAGACTTTTGTGCTAGCTATGATCTCGTGCCTACATTTCCAAATCTTTAGCACATTATTTTTATATCAGCTGTAGTTTAGACTTTTTATGGAGCTTCTTCATTTCATATTTGAATGGAAAGTGGTAGTCTGATTAATTTTTCTTTTTACTCTCACAGGACAAATACATGTGCACTGCCAATACGCATGTTATTGCCACAATACTCTGGCCTTCTCTCTCTCTAGTGAGTGTCAATGCAATGCATGAGTCATTATTTGACATCAGAAAAAATAAAAGGTATTCTTTATTGGTCTTTCATGAATGATGCCCTTGTGTTCCCTGCATGAAGGCAAGCCACTGGCCCAGATCATTATCTGTTATGTGTAAGATTTTACATCGTGTAGCTCATAAGAATATAGTATACTTTGTGGTTTGGGGGGATTGTTCTTCTTTTATGCTGGTACAGAGGCTGATTTTACCCCATTATCATAAGGCAGAGATAATGCAAATGTGAAGTGGATTGTCATCATAACACTTTTATATGCATCCCTATAGGTACAGAAGCCACTCTTAAGAGAGATCCTCCTAGTCTCCTTCATAGTAAGCTAAGAGATGATTGCCACCTTCCTATAACGTTTACAGTATGTCTTCTACACCGTGCTGAACATTCATTCAGTTTCCTCGGGGGGGCTTTTCTGCTTTCTCCATTAAGTTTCCTATGAAGTTGTTGTGCTTTATTGAGTTCTAACAATAAGATGTGAATACTAATCCTGTAACATTTCTATCTCTGTTAGCTTGAAGTGGTGGAGCGGTGGTGAGCAGCTCGAGACAGAAGGGTATGTGTACTAGTTTCTGAACGTCTCAGTTTGTTGTTTCATTCTTGAAGTCCTTTTTGATGGAGATAGCAGACCAAACTGGGGCAACACAGCAAAGATGAAAAATGTAATAAATCATCAAAATAGTCATAAGGCATCTATCAATCATGCCTTGTCATTGTTTTCATTATCACCAAAATTGTTTTCAATCACTTAATATCTGAATATAACTTTCTATATAAATTCACAACAACAACAAAGCCTACCACTGATCCATTTAATCCAAATGTGTGTAGGCTAGTATTATTTTTTTAAGTCACTATTTAAGTATGTAATGTTAATGTATTATGTGTTCAAAACACTAATTCAGTTTTTCCTTTACAGAGATTATAATACATAAATTGAAATTGAAGGGTTGTAGTGACAGAAAGACACGTTTTTCGTTACATGTGGAATAAAGTCCATGTTCATGTAACAACTCCTTAATTATTCTGGATTGCCAACCATGTAAACGCATCGTAACATTTAAAAACATCACAATAGACCCACAGTGAACTGTTAAATAAAGAAAATACACAAACATGCGGCCAGACGGCTCGTTAATATCAAGAGGTTCAGCCGGTCCGAACAACACTGACCACGAGCTCTGGCCTCTGCTCTTGAGGAGAATATTGATTTACAAAGCATGTTTTATTTTAGATAAACTAGAAACAAGGTTTAATTCATAAAGTTCTATGTTGAAATTAAAGTCAATAACAATTGGCTGCTGCCAGCCAATGGAGAAAGTCTTTGCGCGAAGAGACTCCGCCCCATTTTGGAGGTTCTGCCCATTTTTGGAGATTTCCGGTCTGCAGGTATCCACCTGGATATTTTCAGATTTCTCACACAAGTCAAAAATTAATTTGAAGCTGTATTTTAAATATTGAAGTTATGTCTTTATTTGTCACGAGGCTGCGATGACGCGTTTAATGGTCATCAGCATCGTATATCCTCGAAAGTTTATATATAAATATACTTTGTATAATATGTCTGTACATTTATAACACTATAATTTCGTATTATAAAATCTTTGTGTCAAATAAAAAATAGTGTGTTTCTAATGCAGTGTCTCTCTTCTGACAAGTTTTTCCCCTTGTTTTGGATTAGTGTTTCTCTTTTTGAGTAAATGTGAGATCAAGAAATATATTTGTGGTACTCTTCCATTCTCTGCACTGGAAGTTAACCCAACTACGACGACTTATTTTTCAATATGTGTTATTACGATGATATATATTTTTATTTCAGTTTTAATGTGATGTTTTGTACATGCAGAAGTGAATGTGCCATTCTAGCGCTAGTTTTCACGTGCTGAGGAACCGTCCAATCAGCGGCGGCGCCTGTGATCACGTGCACGTGACGGGGCGAGAGACGCTGGTCGTTTTTATTTTGTCAGCGCCGCCATTAAATCCGCATCTAAATCAACATTCAGAGATTAGAAACTGTATTCGTCGACATAAAAACACTATTCAACGATTGATATAAAGTTTAGGGATTCAACAAGACAATGGAGGTCGAGTAACAACTAAAAAGACAGACTGAGGTGATTTAAGTCTCTTTAATGAGGAGCTGCGAGCGGAGCGATGTGAGTATTAACAGCAGTAACGTGTGTCTGTCGGAGTATTAATAACGTGATTAATTTATATAGTATTGTCAGTGGTGAGAGAGACGAGTGCCAGTAATAACATTAACACTGTCAGTGCTGCGAGGTATTAGTAATAACATCTGTTGTGTGACATATGGGTGTCAGTAACACTGTGTGACTAATAACATTAATACTGTCACTAATAACAATAATACTGTCACTAAGAACAATAATACTGTGACTAATAACATTACTACTGTGACTAA
>JAUMHE010000061.1:18250169-18265226 GCA_032359235.1 Enteromius mattozi
CTGTACAGTATAAACACCATTACACCTATGGAGAGTCCCCATTAGGATAGCAAACCAGACGTGTGTGTGTGTGTGTGAAAGATACAGTAGATAGACAGATACTATGTGTCATATCTATCTATCTACTGTTTTATATATATATATGTGTGTGTTTGTTTAATGTATATAAATGTGTATATTTAACAATATTTTATTACTAATGTTAAATTGAAATGAATTTATAAAATTTATTTTTAAGAAAATATATATTAGATTACAAATGGTACATTACAAACAGTTTTTCATTTTAACTATATATTTTTATTTAGATTTTAGATGGTTTTTTTAACGTTTTTATATTATTGCTGTTATATATGCAGTATATGTGCATTTACAAAAGTGTACTCATACAGTAAAAAATAAAAAAACTGCAAAAACAAAAAATAGTTTTTAAAAAGCTATAAATGATAGAAATGCATCATCTCTTGTCTTCTGTAGAGCTGCTTTACAGCTCTTCAGCAGTTTTCCTTTTTGAGTGTTAAGTGTTTACTGCTGTTGCCTTGCTCACTATTCTCCTGTTTAATACTGTAGTGTTGTTAAAAGCAGTACTGTAAATAAATAAAGTCGAATTTTTACTTTAATGAAGCTGCTATGAATCAGTTCGTATTGTATAAAGCACTATATGAAAACATGTGACTTATTTTATACCCTGGTGTTTTGAATCCTGATTAGACTGTGTTTATTTTTAACTAAAGATTCAAAACAACTTTTTTTTTTCTTACAGCAAAAACAGAGCTGGAGAGTCAAGAGAAGCAACTCAGTGACACACACAAAATGTAAGACATCATGTCTGCTGTTACTCTGATCATTCAGCAGACGTACAGACACTCAGTGCACAGTTCTGTATCTTAAAGCTGCAGGTGTGTATTGTGCATCTAACCGGATTAAATATGATGCTGTGAAGAGCTTTCTGGCAGGAAAAGAGTCCTGCATCTTCACCTCTCTGAATGATTTCTAGGATGAAAACACATGAATGTGTATGATGCTGCTCTGCTCGGTTCTCTCTGAAAGCTCAGTGTGTGATGGTGTGTGTCGCAGGTTCCTGGAGCTCTGCGTGTTCTTCTCGGTGAAGGCCAAGAGCGGAGAGAAAGAGGTTTCACCCAACACCTTCTTCACCGTTTGGCACGAGTTCTCCACAGACTTTAAAGACATTTGGAAGAAGGAGAACAAGCTCATCCTGCAGGAGAGGTATGTCATCAAACACGCTGTGTGTCTTTCCTTCGTAACGCCGCTGGGGTTTAGTCCAGGATCAGAGTGGCGCTGGGCCAGAATCACTCAGGCATGCTGGACACGTTCTGTCCGGTGCTCTGCTTTACAGATACTGCTGCAGACTCGCTGTAATATCATAAATAAGATATGTTAATGTAGTATTCAGTTTAATAGTGCACTGATCAACACTGAGTCAGTGATTCAGTAAGAATCATTTTTAAAATCAGCTGATCACTTTGCTTCATTTCGTTGTTTTTAATGAATCTGTTCTTAATTATTAAATCAGTGACTATGTAAGAAAATTCACTTTTATTTGCCATTTTATTTGATTTTAGTTATTAGTTCCACATTCATTTTATTTAAGTTCTTATAATTCCATTGGGTCTGTTTTGATCCAAAAATCCAAAAAAAGTTATGGCTTCCATGATATAATGATTCTTCAGGTCCAAATGCACCCAGAAGGTGAAATAGTGTACAGGTTTTGAATGCAGTCTGAGGGTGAAAACATGAATCTGCTGATTTTATTTGTCGTCTTATCCTGGCGTCACTGAATCCTCTTCAAACACAGAATACACCCGCGCTGATTTATGAAGCTTCGCTCTGAGTGTTGTGAAAACATGGCTGTTTCTGAGCATCGTGTGTTTAGAAGAGCAGTGATTTAATGTGGCTTCACCTCAGATACCTGAGTGCCGGACACAGGTGCGTCATGGGACGGCTGTGGTCTGCTCTGAATCTGCTTCAGAGACTGATGAGCCAAGCTTTGTTCTGACACTGAGAGGAGGACTGAACAGCATTCCTCGAATTAGACGCTCCCGCACACCTATCAATCTCTCAGAGTAACGTGTGTGTGTGTGTAAGAGTGTGTGTTTGAGAGAGAAAGCGAGTGTGTGTCTGTGTGTGTGTCAGAACAACAGGGAATATTCATACTCTCTCTTGTCTGATTTGTCTACACGCTGGATTTTGTGTTCTGATTGGTCAGCTCACCTGTCAATCAAACTCCCTGCGAAGAGTCAATTGATTCTTTAATGTCCAGGAATAGTGTTTCTCGACCAGTGGCCTTCACAAACTTCTAAAAGGAATGACTTAAAAATAATACTTTTAGTGACTAGTTAATTTGCATAATTTTATTAATAGTAACTAGTGCTGTCAAATGATTCATTGCATCCAAAAATGTATTTTTTCTTTTGCATAATGTGTTCTGTGTATATTTATTTGTAATTAAATACACACATGTACTGTATATATTTAGAAAATATTTGCTTGAATTAACATGTCTATATTTATATTCATATAATTTCTATTATAAATAAATATATTTAATATATAATACATGCATGTCTGTGTATTTATACTCTATATACATAATTAATATACACAGTACCCACTCATATATTATTTTGGATGCAATTAATTGCGATAAATCAGCACTAATAATACATTAATCTAATTATAATGCATGCATTTTTTTCGTATCTTTTTCTATTACCCTATTGTTTTGGATTCAATCTTTTTTTGTCGACTTGTTTTGTTTCTGTTTGCACAGGTTTTGTATTTAATTCAGAAACAGGCCTTATTGATTATAAGTGAATAAAGCATTATTTGTGGATGATTTTGGCAATATTCTCCAAAAGAACAAAGCACCTGTGCTGACTGAAAGAGAACATTGTATTTTTTATTGTTTTCCTTCTAAACATTCATAAATCAAGATGCATTTAAATGACGTGAGATAAGAAGTCTTGATCAAACTAAAGCGCATTTATGATTAAAACATGAACTAATATCTGCCTAAAATCAGCTGAATTCAGCGCACCCCATTAGCATTTGATGAGCGTGTATCTTGATGTTCAGTAAGAATGTAGAGATGATGATTACAGGAAAATAAGGCTCTGAAAGCAGTGCTGGATGAATGTTTGGGGCCCTTCTCCGACTCTCCCATAACCTGTGCCATGTGTTTAATATTAGATTATATCTCCACATTAAGATTCACTCTAAAAGCGAGAGCGCGTCAAATCAACCCTGTCTATTTGTTTAACCCCGCTAATGGAAAGAATACCCGTTAGCTTCCAGTGATGGCGATAACAGAGAGTCAACAAACACAGACGATCCCCTTCAGCCCATGGCTTTTACATAATTCATGAGGGCCGTGTCTATCTCTACATCTGCGCTCAGATCGGGTTTCTTCTGAAGCGCTGCTCGTCTCTCAGATGCAGATTACACCCTTTTAGCTCTGGCCCTTTTATTATATTTCCTTTGCTCTCCTCATGTGGGAACGCCACACGGATGATGCTGATTTCTGCTCCCTAATTTGTAAGCAATTTCAGGCAATTCCGATCCATCAGGCGCGTGGCCTCTGGCCTTCGGAGCTGGACAAACACAGCTTCAGAAGAGAGGAAGAGCACTCAGAACATGGACTGACAGTCGTGCTCTTATAGTTACACTGAAAAAAAAAAATCTGGCTTATTTAGCTTTTATGGTGCATTCGGGTCCATTTTGACCCGAGAGAGATGCATACATGCATCCTAAAAAAAGTTTTTAATGAAACAAAACTTTGCAAATGCTTTAAGACCCTCAAAAAATACTTTTTTTTTTTAAATTTAATAATTTTTTACCTTTAAAAAACACATTTTACACATTTTAGTCATTCGGTGCCAAAAATACTTTTGTAAAATTATCAATGAAGTTATATTGTCAGCAAAGTCTTTTTTTCTTTCACATCACACACTTTTGAAGTTTTGTTGGATAGATATGTTTTTGATGAATCATTGCAGCATGAAAAATGTGGAAGTTTATACAAGTAAAATGGATTAGTTTAGTTTAAAAACCTTTTTTTTTTTAACAATTATGAGTTCCAATTGGGTTAATACTGGTAATTCTCAGATTATAATTTTATTTGCATTTTATGTATATTTTCTTATACATTTTTATACAGTGTATTTTGATTCTTTTATATATTTGTTTCATTGTTTATTTTGCATAATAGTATTCTTTTTTTTTTTTCCTTGAACAATCATGAGTAAATTTAATTTAATTAATCATATGTAATTGAGATAATTCTCAGATTCAATTTTATTTAAATGTTATGTTTATTTTATGTTCTTAGAAATTGTGATTCTTTTAATATTTCATTATTTTGCATCATAGTTTTTTTTGTGTGTTATTTTAAATTTCAAAGTATTTCTCGATGCTTTAGTCACCAGAAACGGGGTAAATGCAGCAATAACGGTAATATTCAAAACTGTGAACTTTTTTCACATTCACAAGTTGCTGATCAAATACAATAAGGTTTAGTTGAAGAAAAAAAGTTCTGATAGTTTTATAAAATAACAACTCTTTGGTTCTCAGTGGACCTGGAATGTGAAAATAATACAGATTGCATGAATGCATTATTAGGGTTAAAGCATCAATTGTTTCAGATTTATTCATTAAAGCAATACAGAACTGAATCTGTAGATGTTCTGTTCGGAAGCACAGTGAGTCGCACTTCACGGTCTATCTTGGTGGATCAGAACGGTACATGGATGATGATTTCTACTCCATAATTTGTAAGGAATTTCAGGCAATTGGGATCCATCAAGGCCTCTGGCCTCCGGAGCGAGGCATGAAACTCAATACACGGCGTATAATAAGAAACACAGTTCAGCCCGTCCAGATGAACTACAATTATAGTGTGTGATATCATGTCCTTCATTACTAACAGCTTTTTAATTGGACCCTATGAAACAAGGAGTGCTGGAAAGAGCCTGGACGTGAAGCTGCAGCGAGTGATTTCTACAAAACACTGATCCTGAATCAGTTATTAACCCTTACAGTGCTTTCACTGTGTTTCTACTGTTTCTGCATTCCAGGTCTGTTTGGACATCATTGTTTTAAACTTAATTTGACTTCATATTGTATATGATTAACATCTTCTAATTAATAAGTGAGTGTGGGGGAAAAAATTTAGTTTTAATTGTTTTGTGGTTTTTTTCATAATTAAAAATGAGAATTCTTGGCAATTTCAAATTACACATGAATCTATGAAAAAATACTAGTATGCAAAAAAAGTATATATATTTTTTTCAGTGTTTATGAGAAATCTTGTTTGATTATATTATTTCATGAAATTTACAAGAACAAATAATCTGAGAATTATCAGCATGAACCTCAATGGAATGAATGGATTTTAATTAAATACCTTTGAATTTGTATATGAATGCTCAAAAACTATTTTCTAAAGAAAAAAAATCTAAAGAATATTAATTTCATTTGCAGAAACTTTCACCTTTTTCATGCTGCAGTGGTTTGTCAATAAACATTTATGTTCATCAACAGAATTCAGTCCCAAAATTGAATGAGAGATGGGGAAAAGTTTTGACACTAATGTAACTTAATTGAACAAAGTATTTTCGACATCTGATGGTGCTCTATGCATACCCAGGTCAAAATAACCCCAACACAAAAATTAGAAACAAAAATCACTTAATTATTAAAGAAATTAATGTATTTTTGGGCATCTTACAGCATTTGCAAAGGTTTGTTCGCAAACGATGTGTTTTTCAGAATGTCTTTGCTTGGCTGGAGTTCGCTGAAGCAGCACAGATCTGGTCGGAGCAGTGGTTTAGTGATCGGGAACATGGCTGGTCTTTCCCAGCGCTCGCACCTGCAGTGATAGCACACACAAAGCGTCTTTATCTGAGGGCCGAGGGCCGCTTCAGACGTCTGATAGATGAGCTCCTGAAGCCGTAATCAGACCATCTCAGCTCGAGTGTTTGTCTTTCTCTTCTCGTGGCACCTAAAAGCCCACAGAAGCGTCTCTGCCTGTCGCTCGGCCCCAATTTGTCATGAATGTTGTCGTCTGTTGGCGGGGACCGAGTCGGCCCCGAGCTCATCTGGAGCCAGCAGAGACGGATGGGTCTGACGCAGAGCCTCTTTGTGTTTGTGACCCGTCTCTCTCTCATGTGTCTTTGACCCCGTCTGTGCTGAAAGAACAGCACTTCTCTTTCACTTTCAGAGCTTTATTTAAAGGCACAGGATGACTCTGCTGAGTTTATAGGCTCCTAGTAAAAAAGCTGTTTGTAATAAAGGTGGTGATATTAGAGTATTGAGTCAGTCAGTGTCTCCAACACCTCTGACACTTTCACTAGAACGACTAGAGACTGACGGATCCGGCTCGTAAAACAACCTCTCCTTCTGCCTGCGTACACTTTATTCTGCTCGTCCACTTTAGACATACTACTAACTAGAAGTAACTTTGTGACTACGTGTTAACTACATTTAAACTAACGCTCATTAATTAGCAGCTACGTAAAAATATGCTTTCATTTTCTCAAAATATCTGTTTAATATCACCTCCTTTTCCAGTGAATTTCAAACGATTTGTTTGAAGCAGTTCTAAGATTCAGTCTCTCTAAACTCCTCCCTTCTGTGAGCCTGCTGTGCTCTGATTGGTTGTGATTGGTCTACCTCATACACCAGTCGTCAGTAAAATGGGGTGTTTGTGGGCGGGGTCATGTTCAGGCAGGAAATATACGAATGTGTTACACAGTGATGTGTAGCTGTAATAGAAGCGGGATTCGAATTACTAACGACTCGTTTAGGCTGTATAGAGTTGATTCTTTACTTGCGAGACAACTTTATTATTTATCGTTACTTTGCAGATGGGTTACATTCACATACAGCTACATTACACACTGCATGAAGGACAATATTGGAAATGGTATAATAGGGGCACTTTAATTTTCATTCTGTCTTTTTTTTTATTTGTCATTTCTTAATTTTCTTTTTTTTTATGTCACTTTTTTCATTTTATTTGTTTTTTTTTCTATTTTTCTATTTTTGTTTTTGCTCATTTTGTCCCCCTTTTTCTTATTTAATGTACTTTTATTTATTTATTCATGTAATTTTTTTTTTTTTTACTTTTTTAAATTTTGTAAATTTGTTAATTTTCTTTCTTTCTTTCATGGTTATTGATTTTATTTATTTATTTATTTTAATTTAATTTAATTTTTTTTTTTATTATTAAATTTTCATTTCTTAATTCTTTGTTTTTGTATTATTTGTATTATTTCTGCTGTGGTGAATGTCAGTGTTTTTGAATGTCAGAGTAAACGGCAGTGTTTTTGGCGTTATTTCTCTCTCTCTCTCTCTCTCTCTCTCTCTCTCTCTCTGAGCGGGTGTGAAGCGGATCATGACCTGCTCAGCAGCACCTCCATATTTGGTTATGAGTCTCTTCCTCTTCATCCTCCTCCTCCTCCTCCTCCTCGTCCGGCTCAGCTCTGGTTCAGACGCACACGGGTCCGCTCGCGTCCGGCGGGATGTTTTCCACTGCTGTTGAAAGTAGCTGCTACTGATGCGCAGGAGGAGCATCTCTCCCATAATTCTACTTCCTGTAAACATGTCAGGCGCTCTCAGCAGCCAGATACATCACGACACGTGTCTGTTTGCTTTGCTCTTGTGCTCCGGCGGACCGCTGAGTTACGGCTCTTCACTCCAAGCGCTGAATCAGTCATGTTTTATGAGCTGCAGCTCTCGAGGTCGTCTCTCATCATGACTTCAGCAGGATGTGTGAATGCAAACACATGAAGATGTTTTTCTCCTCTATTTGACTCCAAGTCAGCTTTATCTCAGTCATGACCCACATCAAATTATCCCTTTTAATATTTAATAATTATTTAATGTAATATTTTATTCTTATCAGATTGCGTTTTTATCAAACAGTTCTTTGGAACTGCTTTTGTGTTGTTTCTGATCATAAATTCAGCAGAAACAAATGTTTCAGTTAGTGCTGTCAAACAATTAATCGCAATTAATTGCATCCAAAATAAGTTTTTATTAAATTTTTTATATAAAATTAATAATATCTGTGTGTACACAGTATATTTATTATGTATATATAAATACACACATGCATGTATGTTTAAGAAAAGTGTTATGTTTATTTATTAAATGTTTATATATAATATGAGTTATATAAATTTTAATATTTTCAACATATAATGCATGTGTCTGTATTCATATAGAGCCTACAAAATAAATATACACACATATCATGTAAACCACTTTTATTTTGGATGTGATTAATCTTAATGAAGCGTTTGACAGCACTAGTTTGAAAGCAAATATGCATTAAATTTAATATGGTTTTTAAATGCTGATATATACTGCGAACAAAATCATCATAATGCACTATTTAATGCAGTACTTTAATGTTGTAATATTTTTACTACTAAAAAAAATATAATAAAAATATATTACTAATATTTAGATATGTTGGGCTATTTAAAAAAAATCTAATATTTTTACTAATTATAAAAAAAATATATATATATATATATAGAACTAATATTTAATAATTAAATATTTTACATTTAAATAATTATGTATAATTTATGTGTAAAAATATAATATTTGGATTTATAATCACAGTGGAGGATCAGAGGACTCATTGTGACTCTGAGCATGGCCAATTATGGTGTTTGTGTTTCGTTCAGTGGTTCGAGGGTCATGGAGATGATGCTCTTGGCGTCCGTCCACACACATGACCCGCAGAAGAGATGTGTGCTAAATGAACCCCTCCTGAGCTGCTTCATCACAGAGCGTGGCAGATCTTAATAACTTCCGAACGCTCAGATTAAGCAGTGTAGAGATCTGTCAGGACTAGTTAAAGTTAACGAGGAAGAGCTGTCTCCTGTACGATCAGATGGATGTATCGACAAGTGTGTGAGTGTGCTGTATGTGTATGCCACTCAGTCAAACGAGACTTAAACTACTGATGCTGTGTGTGTGTGGGATTGTGGGTAACTGGTACGGTCGGTTTGTGCCCGTGACGGGGATTAGAGCTGTTTTTGGTGTGTATCTGAACCCTGCGGGTCACATTCACTTCCTCCTGAAGCCGCTGTTAAACATCACATCACTTCATACCAGTGTCATACAGCTCTTAATGCTTTTTTATATTTTCTAATAATTCCATTGAAGTTAAGTTTTGTAGGGTATGTTTTAGGGTAAGGTTTTGAATATGTGTGGAGTATGATTTAATGTGCTGTAGATGTCTGGGTGAGTAACTCTTCTCTGTCGTGTTGTTTTTCAGGCTGAAGGCAGCAGAGGAGTGTTTCCGACAGGTCAAAGAAAAAGCCACATACAGCGTCAAACCCAAACACGCGTCTGGAATCGTAAGCCTTTTTATTTATAAGTTACATGGTTTCAGTCTAACCCAACATCAGCTTTTTAATGTTTAGAATATCTTAATGCTTTATAGTCTGAATTATGATTAGAGCGATATATAAATAAAATCAAAAAAAAAAAAATTTGCTAAATAATATATATATTTATACTGAAAAAAATATTCATTGAATTTACTCAATTTTTTAAGTTATTACTAACTTTCTATTAAATGTATTTAAAAGTAGCTAAAATAAAATGTTTGCAACCACTTACCTTTTAGTATCTTTTTTTCAGCGTAGATGAATGCAGACAATATACTTACAGAAGTTGTAGGTTGGAGTTATTAATTCGTTATGCATTATATTGTAAAAGTAACTATGGAATCAGCCAAGTGTGGCAACTATTTCTGCCATTGACTATAAAATTGAAAAAATTAACTTCTCACAATTGACTCTTTTTCTTGCAATATGTCACAATTCTGACTTTATAATGCAACTGAGAGTTTATATCATGTAAAAAAATTGAATTGTGACTTCAGATTCTTGCAATTGCAAGAAAAAACTCTTATGAGATTAAAAAGTCCCAATTAATCTGTTTTATCCTTTATTGCGTGGCAGAAATGGTCTTCCATAAGTAACACATTTTGACTAAAGTAAGTATAAGAGCTCTAAAGCCTCGAGATGCTGCTCATCTCTAATCGTTCCTCATAATCCTCAAATAAACACTTCACGCGCTGACCTTTAGAAAGTGTTTCCCGTAAGCGATGAGATTTATTTTCAGGATGTTACCGTTTGTACAGGTGAAAGTGAGATGATGAGAGCTGAGATTATGCTTCATCTTTATTTCCTCTCAGAAAGCGAAGTTGGGCATGAAGATCTGACTCATCTGTAAATCGCTCTCGCAGCATCTTCAGTGTTACTCTGCCATCTGCCGTACCACACAGGAAGTATCCGCCATCTGAATGTGATGTCATATCCTGTGTCCTGCTGGATGAACATATCAGACGTTACATATCACCGTACATACTGGAGGACTGAAGCAATATCATCAAAACAAGTTTTATTTTTAACCGGTGAGAGAAAGCGATAGTAAATGCGTCTTTATTTTGAACATCAGCCCCGTCACGTTCTTTTAAACCAACACTAGTTAGTGCAGTTTAGCGATCTAGTCATCAGCTGGTTTAACACCTTCAAAAGCACACTCCAGTCCTACAGGACCTGAAAGAGACACTCCAGTACGTACAGTAGGAATCGGCGGCGAACGTTCAGGAATCTACTCAGTGTTTTGTGAAATTATGCAATATTGTTTTCTGTCTCGGCTGCATCCACACATTCACTCACTCGATGTATTTAAGAGGATGTTTTTTTAAATTAATGTAAATGATATTATCATCTTTATGTAGCATTGGTTTGTTTTTAGCATGTGCGTGTCGGAGGTGTGGATGGACGTCTGCGCTCTGTGCAATAACTGTTTGTATCTGAACGTTTTGAGAAGAGTGTAATTTATGTAAAATAAAGGGATTAATAAATGAAGACATTTTAATTTATTTCACAGGATTGGAGATTTACTTGCATTTTCTAATCATATCATGTCTTCAGGATTGTATTATTCGTCTTATATAAGCATTTCAGGTCATTTAGTTATTATTCAGACACCAGATACTTCATTCTCATGGTCTATTGTTCTGCTTTAATGAACATATCCCATAAATAATTCACTGGAATGCGTAAGAATCCTCATTCGCCTCTCTTTCATGGATTGCTTTGATGTGGATGTTTTACGATCTCATTTTCTACCCTCTTTCCACGTCTAATCGCAGTGTTTACTGAAGGTTTCTGAAGCAGGAAGTACAGTGTGTCAAACTGAGGGAAAGTATCCATCACTCTTCCAGATAAGGAAATAAAGCTGGTAGGGAAAAGGTTGATATTAGCATCCACACAAACGCACCGTAACATTGTTTATTGTGAGTGCACTTCAGTTACATTCTGCATTATCGCTCTGAAAATAATCGTTCTATTGTGGAAGCTTGCTTCTGCCAGGATAAACAAATACAAAATGCACAATTTTAAGCTTATATCTGACAATTTTCTTAATTCTGAGAAAAAGGACAAGAAATTGCAAGACAAACTTTGAATTCAGAGAAAAATGTCAGAATTGTGAAATGTGAATTCGGAGTTTCTATCTTAAATCTCTTAATTCTGAGTTACCATCTTGTAATTTTTTCTGTTTCCACCATGAAACAAAAAGTAAAGGCAATTGTGACTAATCTGTCAATTCTGGTCTTTTCTCGCAATTGCATGCATATTTCACAATTCTCTTTTTTTCCATTTTGCATGATATAATCTCAAAATTGTGAGAGATCAACTCACAATTATGTAAAAAGAAAAAAGAGTTAAAAAGAATTGCAAGATATAAATTGTATTTTTTTTCTCTTAATTCCGAGTTTGTATCTCATAATTTTGACTTGATCACAATTCTGGGGTTTTCCTCACAATTGCATGTATTCTTAATAAACAGATTTTTTTGGATGCAATATGCAGTTCATATATTACATTTCTATGTTTATGTCTTCCAATTTTAAATTCAGAAATGTGAGAAATGAACCCTGAGTTACAAGGAAAATAGTCAGAATTGTGAGACTTTATTAAGTAGTTTTGATGTGAACTCCACTGCTCTCTTATAGTTACTGCAGTTATTGAAACTTTCTTCTGGTTATCATTCTTGGTGTAGACAGGCTTTAATAGCATTCACCAGTTTTCCCTACAAATCTGCAGATTGGCACTGAATTGATTACTGAAACAAACATACTGTGAATCTTCCAGGGCTGTTACATGGAGCAAATCAAACTCTGCAAGTTAACAACTAACCCAACGGAGAAAAACCAACCGGATTAAACCACATGAAGGCTAGTTTTCCCGTGTCAGCTTTAGTTAAACCAGACTGAACCCCTAAAAAACAGAAGACAAGAATAGAACTCAATAGTTTTAATATAGACTTCAGTTATTTCTCTACATATATTTTTTTTTCCTGTACCATATTTCTATAGAATCTCTATAATCAGTCTAGTTTTGCATGTCTGGTGTTAACTATCATCGGTCATCACACAGCAGCAGCAGCTCCTGCATACAGTCCAGTGTGGAGTCAGTTTCCACACACTCTCCAGTGACCGATTATCAGATTGGTGACCACTGATGACTGATAGTGACCAATGGTGACCAGTAGTGTCCGATGAAGGCTGTTGGAGACCAGTGGTGACCAATAGTTTCTAGAAGTGACCAATAGTGTCTGACTGAGACCAGTGGTGTCCAGTGATGACCGATAGTGACCAATAGTGTCCACAGGAGACCAGCAGTGATGATAGTGTCCTATGATGACCAATAGCAACATGCGGTGACTGATGGAGACCAGTGGTTACTGATGGTAACCTATGGTGATCAATAGTGTCCAATGATGACAGATAGTGACCAATAGTGTCTGATGGAGACCAGTAGAGATGATAGTGACCAACGGTGACTGATAGAGACTGTTGGAGACCAATGGTGACCGACAATGACCAATAGTGTCTGATGGACCAGTGATAACTGATAGTAACCTTTGAAGACCTATGGTGACTAATAGCGTTCAGTGAAGACTGATAGTAACCAGTAGTGTCCAATGATGACTGATAGTGACCAATAATGTCCAATAGAGACCAGTGGTGACTGATGGTAACCAATGATGACTTTTGGTGGCCATTAGTGTCCATTGATGATCAATAGTGTTTGATGATGACTGATAGTGTCCAATAGTGTCAGATGGAGACCAGCAGTGACTGATAGTGTCCGATGATGACTGATGGCAACCGTTGGAGAATAATGGTGACCAACACTGACCAATAGTGTCTGATAGAGACCAGTGGTAACTGATAGTAACCTATGGTGACCGATAGTGTCCGATAGTGACCAACGGTGACGGATGGCGACTGTTGGAAGCCTGATAGTGACCAGTGTCCAGCAGGACAGTCGTAAGATGGCGTCCCGAAGCCTTGCAGTCTCTCAGCTCAGATTAGCAGCAGGTGTTTCCAGGGAAGCGTGGTCAGGATCTCATTGTTTGCCGGACTCGGACACGCTGACGGACATGCAGCGGCACTGCTTGACCCGCTGGATCTTGCGGTAGCGGACGTCCGGCTGCAGGTCGGGGCACTCGAGCTCCACGGTGAGGCTGGTGAAACGCTGCGGTCTGCAGAAGGCACAGGACTGGAAGGACTCCTGCTCTTTCCTGACGTGCCGCGGGATGTAGAAAGAGTTGCACTGACCGTAGCAGAAGCGGTTGATGACGGTCCGGCTTTTGCAGCCCTCCTGACTGACCGTCTGCCGCAGCGGCTGCGTCTTGCACCAGTCGCTCTTCAAGTACTTGCGCTCTGTCACCACCAGAGCTTCCTGGCTGGAGGCCAGCACTTCCTGTTTGCGTGTGCGGCGGTCAGAGGTGTTGGAGCTGGTCTTGTAGGGTGACGGGATGGATCCCTGCGGTCGGGTTTTGCGTCCGGCGGAGACGAGACACAGCAGCCCGGCGAGAAGCAGCCACAGCGCCACCTTAAGGCTCATCCTGGAACAGACAGAGACAGAGAGAGAGTTAAAGTGCTCCTATTATGGAAATGATCTTTCATGTAGTGTGTAACACAGCTCTAAGAATGAAAACATCCTGTGAAGTGTTAAATCTGAAAGTGCGGCGTGTATAAAGTTATTGTCTTTCAAAAGAAAGAGTCGACTTTGAAAACGAATCCCGAGTCGCTTCATGTCAACCTTTTTTTGGGGACTCACTTAAACATCAACTTCAAAACATCAGCTTATCTTCTTCATGCTGTGTCTGACGGGAAATCCTCCTCCTCATCACACACACACCTGAGAGTACTAGATCTCTGAAATACTTCTGATCTCTGATGTTGCTTAAAACAGGAAACACTGAGTATTAAGTGCTTTCCTGCTGAAAGTCAGTTTATTTCACGAGCTGAGCTCCAAATGACAGACTATGAACTAAAAGATTCAAACTCTGGTTAATCTGTGTGGTTGAGGGTTAACTAGACCAGGCTTATGGTTTTGGGTCAGACATTTATACATTTAAGGTAGTTTACATTTACATTTATTAGTGCTGTCATGATGATTCATGATCAACTACATCCAAAATAAGTTTTTGTTTACATAATATATGAGTGTGTATTTATTGTATGTACATATAAATACAAACACATGCATGTATGCATTTAATAAAAATATGCTGTTTCTATATTAAATATGTAAATGTATATAGATGTAAATATTTTCAAAATATATACTGTATGTGTATTTATATATACATAATAAATATACACCGTACACACTCATATATAATATATATGCAAACAAAAACTTATTTTGGATGTGATTAATTGTAAGCATTTGACAGCTCTAATATTTCTAGTTATAAAATAAAACTGACATAATTACAGTTAATTTCTCATCATATTAATTCTATTTTCTTTGCTCCTTACATTCAAACTCAAAGTGTACTCTCAAATAGTTATTTCCCAGAATGCATCACTTGAGTTTGAGCTTGGTTCACACAGGCTAAACACCACAGCACTGCAATATTACACACACACACATGTTGGTTTTCCATGTTTTCTGGGGTCTCTCCATAGGTGTAATGGTGTTT
>JAUMHE010000061.1:18274284-18285767 GCA_032359235.1 Enteromius mattozi
GGGGTTTCTGTGAGTGTGTGTGTGTGTGTGTGTGTGTGTGTGATGTGAGTGTGTGTGTGTGTGTGTGTGATGTGAGTGTGTGTGTGTGTGTGTGTGGGGTTTCTGTGAGTGTCTGTGTGTGTGGGGGGGGTTTCTGTGAGTGTGTGTGTGTGTGTGTGGGGGGTTTCTGTGAGTGTGTGTGTGTGTGTGTGGGGGTTCTGTGAGTGAGTGTGTGTGTGTTTTCTCTCTCCATCTCTCTCTCTCTTTCTCCAGCGTCTTCAGTCTCAGCCGAGTGTTTGAGCTTCATTCACAGGCAGACTCCTCTCTCTCTTCCGAGCAGACTCAGTTCTTCAGACAAGGCAGTGGTTGTTCTCGTCACCAGACAATGCCATATTTCTGTTTCTCTGTGAATTCCTTCATATCATTTCTGCTCAGCAGTAATTTGTCTGTCATGCCGGCCCAGACTCTGCCTCTATTACTCTGACGGCTCTTATTAGCCGAAAGCCGAGACAGCGCTCCATGAATTTAGCCACTGTTCCTCAGGCTCCTCTCAGTAATTAATTTGATAAATGTATTAATTATGAATCGGGCGATCAGATGGTCGTGTGTCCAGCTCGGCCGGTGCTCTGATAAGTCTCTCTTTGTTACGGCCGCTCAGGTTTCTTCGGCTCTTATCACGGCTCGTTTCCTGAGAGCTGTAATTAAGCGCAGGGGTTTCTGATTGCCCGAGCCTCGTTTAGAGACCATCGATCAGATCAAACACGCTCCTCGAGAAAGACTCAAACTGAGCAGTCACAGAGTAACTCTAGTGATGAAGATGAAGGTGATAAAGCTCAGATGACGTCCAGCATTAAAAAGATCAGTACTGTAGGAAATCCTTAACCAATAAGAATCACTGTGGCCTCCACCTGCTGGACTGACTAAACAAACCTCCATCTGTGAGAGAAGAACCCTAACGCTAATCTTAGGAGAAACCAGGCTCAGATATTATAATATATATAAGACATAAAAACTAATTCAGTTATTTATTAAATTATGTCTCTCTTCTGCTCTGAGAATTGTAGGAGAACTAACAAAAAATAAATGCATTAAAAAACTAAAATATCCAGAATGTTAGAGAAAGTAAACCAGACTCTACTGAACTCAGTATGATGTAGAAAGACTCATGTTTACACAAGAAAGGGTTAAATACTTCTGAGTGAACAGCAGGAGGCGCTCGAGGAGCTGAGACGATCAGACACTGTTCCTCAAGACACCTCTGAGCACATACACACACACTCACACTCTCACTCTCTCACACACACACACACACACACATGTTGTGTTTCCATGTTTTATGGGGTCTCTCCATAGGTGTAATGGTGTTTCTACTGTACAGACTGTATGTGGCATTGTCCTACACTGACCCTACACCTAAACCTACCCCTTACAGGAAACTACACACATTTTTAGATTTTCAAAAAAACACAATTTAGTATGTTTTTTAAGCCTTTTGTTTTACGGGGACACAAAAAATTGTAATACCTGTCATACCCATGTCATTATACACATTTGTGTCCCCATAAACCACATAAACACACGCACACACACACACCGATTGAACATTAGATTAATTATGATCAGTTTTCTGAAGCTTTATTGCTGCTGTTTGTATGAATAGAAAACATTCAATACATTTTGTTGAGAATATTCAATACATTCTCAGAAATGACAGAATTTTGAATAAAAAATTGCAACTTATATAGATGTTACAGCATTACAAAGACAATCAGCAGACACTGATACAAGGCTTTAATCAGACTCAGATTCAGTTGTTTGGAATCGATCCCATGACTGCTGGAGCGAGAGGAACCTTTACATGGAAACTGTTTAAGAAATGATTTCATGTAAGAACACATTCAGAGGCACTGGGAGAAATGTTTTAAACATTGTGAGTGTCATATATCATATATGAGCTTATAATGAACATCACTGTTTGATCAGAAACAAACTGAGTAATGAAGGAGCAGAGCTGGACTCACACTCACTCGTTAATGAACTGTTAGAAAAGAATGATCTGATTCATTAGAAATATATTAAAGCTAATAAACATTAATGAAAAGATGATATGAAACTATATAAAATATTCTCTTGATAAACAGCTCCTGTAAAAAATACAGGTGAGTATTAGTGAACATCAGACGCTTGTGTTCAGTCCAGGACAGAGTCTCTCATGATGAGGATCAGTCGTGTTTACACACACACACTCACGCACACACACACACACACACACCTCTCTATGTGTTCAGCAGGTGGCGCTGTCTCAGGCGCTGTCTCATGCTGATTGGCTGTTTGTTGAATTTCTGCATGATCTCTTTTATGCGCGACAGGTTGGAGCGTCCAAGGATGAAGTCACATCTGCTGGCTCCGATGTCGTAACCCACCGCGCAAACCTTGCTGCTGGCGCTGAAGCCCTCGGCCTGGGCCGTCACGCGATACTCTCCGGGGTTCAGCAGACGCCAGTAATCGCCGTCAGACGCTGATTAAACACAGTCAAGCACAGCTATCAGTACCTGCTCATTAAAGACTGTCAGAAGAGTGAGTTCTCATCTGAGAGAGTCAATTAATAAGTGTCCAAACTCATGTCCTGTCCCATGATGCCATGCGGTGTGGTGTGTGTCACCTGTGCGAATGTCGTGATTGATTCCCTCCACGGAGATAATGGCGTTAGCGATTCCTCTTCCCTGAATGTCCCTAATGATACCTTTGATCCCACGATGCACCTGGACAAACACATGAACCACATGTTCCATCACGTGACTCTCATATTTCAATGATTTTAAAAAGGTCATGAAATGCCTTTTGTACTTCATTTGTACATCATAATTAAGAAGTAATAGTCTATTTTCTGTCCTGTTTTTCACCCTGGTCTGGATCTTCATTAACAATAAAGTTCATTGATGCAAACACTGTTTTTCCACAACTTGGTAGGAGGGGCTAAACAGACAATAATGCCGTTGATCTTCTTCTAAGCTGTTTTGACAGACTGTCTTCATTATAAGCTGTTTTGCATCAAGCCTCATCTTTAAATTTGGAACATGTTGTTTTCTATAAGCGTACACACACCGGAGGCACCTAGCAATGATTCTAAATAATATAAAGATGTGGCGCGACACACCGCTGTGCTTCTCGTTTGCGTGTGTGTGTGTGTGTGTGTGAGATCACCTGCTCCATGAACACCAGCAGTGACTCGCGGTTGTTCTCCCACTCCTCTGGTAGTTCGGTCTCGTGAGGGAATTTGTCGCAGCCCACGAACATGGAGAGCTCAAAGCAGTTGGTGTGCAGGTAACTGAAGTCGTTCATACCTGTTAACGAACAGCGAGTGGTTAACAAGACGGATGGGTTAGCTGGTTCAGAGTGTGTGTGCTGATTCTCCTCACTTCCAGCGGCCGTGTGCCACGAGGCTCCGTTGATGGTGCCATCTTCTTTGGCGAAGTCGTCGGTGTGGCAGACCCTGCGGCTGGCGTCGGTCATGAGCCGGTGCGTCGAGGCGTAGGAGAAGGCCAGCCATCTGAAAACGTGATCGTCGGCGGTGGGCGTGGCCTCGCGGAGCACCGTCACCAAGCGTGTGCGGTCGAACGGGAACGTCACCACCAGCTCTCCGCCCTGCAGGTTCCCGCCCAGGACGAACGGGATTTTCTCCATCCACGAAACCAGAGCCCGAGTCTCCACCGCCACCTGGGGTCAGAGGTCAGAGCCAACTATTAATGAAAACATATGTGACCCTGGAGCACACATCCAGTCACATACCATCTGAAAGCTGAATAAATCATCTCTCCATTGATGTCTGGATGTATTGTTAGGATAGAGCAATATTTGTCTGAGATACAACTATTAGAAAATCTGGAATCTGAGAGTACAAAAAATTTGTCTTTTAAAGTTGTCCAAATGAAGATCTTAGCGATGCATATTACTAATGAAAAAATGTACTAATAAAAAGTTTTGATATATTTATAGTAGGGAATTTACAAAATATGTTCATGGAATATGATCTTTAATGAATGTTTAATATATGTTATGAAACTAATTATGACAGCCACTGCATAAAATATATTTTAACAACAAATTGAAATGTTATAAATTTAAAGTTAATTTAAAAACTGCTTTATATGCAATTTACATGTTTTTCATACATTTTTTCATATAAATTGAGTGTTGGTTATATTAAAAAACAAACCGTAATTAAATGTAATCTTGGGCTCTGTTATTAATTGTAACTTTATATGTAAAAAGGCTACTTACAGAGCATAAGCGGAGGTAGATTTTTATCCCTATGAAAATGTGAATATATTTGAATTTATTTTTGAGAAACAGCAATTAGTTTAGAAAAATAATGTTTGGTTGCTGTACAGAAACTATACTGAACTGTGACATCAAAACCATCACATTTGTGTACCGTTACACCCCTGCTCTCTACATATGAGATTAAAAGACTATTCATATTCAGTAATCTTGATTTAGCTGCAGTCACTATCAGAAGAGGAAAACCTGAACTCAATCTTTCTGAATAACGGCGCTATTGTCTTCTGCAGAGCTGTTCTACAGCTGAATCAGATTTGTTTCATAAACAATGGATTTTGCAATGTTCACACTGTTGTTTTCCTGTTTATTTTTGTTTTGAATCAGTCTGTGTTGTATAAAGCACTACAAAAATAAATATGACTCTTCTCTCATCTCAATGAACTGGCGCCATCTGGTGACTCAAATCTGTCTGTTAGCGGCTGTAGTCCATGTTTGTTTATATCTGAATATATTAGTGATGACTAGAATCTCAGGAGAATTCAGTTAACACAAGAAAGAGAGACAAAGATCTGAAACAGATGAAGACATGGATTGTAGATGGATTATAATAACACACTGAAATGTGTTTGTCATGAATGTTTTTAAATTGTATTTTCAACTGTTCCTATAATTGACAAAAAATGTAAATGCTAGAAATAGAAGTAATGGACAAATCTATTGATCTATAATCAATCACTTTTGAATTTAAATTTTCAGATAAAATGATGCTCTGTTCATCAGATGTGTTTGAATGTGACGATGGACTCCAGATCGCTGTTATTATCAGCAGATGTCAGTCAGATGTTCCTCATCATCAAAGCGTCTCTGACACGCTCTCATCAGACACACAGTAACAGAGATTCCTGGAAACTTCATCTTCAGCTACACACATCCAGAAACACCCTGCTCATCATTACCACATGAATACAAGCATCATCATCAGCGGCTCCAGACTCACGGTGGCGTTTGTGGAGCGGTACCAGTCTGGGATGGGCACGTGGTGGTTCTGGAATTTGCGTGGGACCCATTTCTGGGCTTCTGCTTCCCACAGAACCGAGTTGAGATCAGGGAAGTTGTGATGGATGTCCAGACCGTCCTGACTCCAGCGACCCAGAGACCAGCCGCTGAGCTCCGAGCCCTGAGAACCAGAAACCAGACGAGACACGCTCTCACTGAGTTTAACCAGTGCTGATGTTAACAATTAATACTTTTCATCAAGGCTGCACTAAAATAATAAAGACATTTACTGTATAATGTTACAGAAGATTTCTATTTCAAATAAATGCTGTTCTTTTGAACTTTCTATTATTCTGATTTCTGAAGATCATGTGACACTGAAGACTGAAGTAATGATGATGAAAATTCAGCTGAACATCACAGAAATACATTACAGTTTAAAAACATATTTACATATGAAACCGCTGTTTTAGATTATAAGAATATTTCGCTGTTATTCCTGTATGTCTTACTGAGCAGAAGAGATTTATTTCAGAAACATTAATAAATCCTAATGATTGTAGGCTTCTGAGCAGTAATGCATATTAATACTGCAGGGTTTATAGCGACACACCGCTTCGGAGGCCTTCTCGTAGCCGTCGGGGTTGACGGAGGGCAGCAGGTGGATGCGTGTCTCGTGCACGAGCCGCCGAATGCGTGTGTTTCCACTCAGATACTCCTGACACATGAACTGCATAAGCAGCAGCAGCAGCTCACGGCCCAGAACCTCGTTACCATGGGAACCAGCCGTGTAGCGGAACTCCGGCTCACCTGTGAACACACACATACACCATCACAACACACACACACATCACACACTTTCTGTCTCTCTCTCTCTCACACACACACATGTCAAACAACATCTCTCAACACACACATCATTACCACAGCTGGAGGAAAACCAAACTAGAGGTATTTCATATTGCATGGTGGGAAAGTACTTTCTCTTACTGAAAAGCTTTAAACGGGTCATATGATGTGATTTCTATTTTTATATAGCTGTTTGTGCATGTATAAGATCTGCAGAGTTACAAAGCTCACACAAGTTATTCTATCTAAAAGAGAAGGCTGATCCAGAACAGGCTAAAACGCCTCATGAAAACACACCCTCACTTGTCTATATCACGATGTGGTAATATTTGCATAATGCAGCCCAATGATTTTATGAACTACTTTCCTTCCAAGATAAATATTATTACAGATAAAATTGTAACCATACAGCTGTCAGCTACAGTATCACATCAGATCCCCTGAGGAACAATCCCACTCATTCTCTACTATAGGAGAGGAAGAATTGTATAAACTTGTACAATTTTATAAACCAACAATATTCCCTCTAAACTACTAAAAGAAGTCATAGATCCTCTTCTGACAATTATTAATTTGTAATTTTCATATGTCCCAAAAAACTTCAAACTGGTTGATATTAAGCCTCTTATTAAAAAAATCACAACTTGACCCCAAATAATTAATTATTTACAGAACGATTTAGAATCTCTCTTTTCTCTCAAAGGTACTAGAAAAGGTACTATCATCACAACTATGTTCATTCTTAGAGAAAAATGATATCTGTGAGGATTTCCAGTCAGGATTTAGACATCACTTGAGCATGGTTGTATCTCTCTATTAGTGCTACTGGATCTTAGCACTGTCGACCACAATATTCTATTGAATAGACTATAAAATTATGTTGCCATTAGTGGAAGTGCATAAGCATTCAAATCATTCAAATCATACTTATCTGACTGCCATCAATTCTTGGCAGTGAATAAAGATGTATCATAACAAACATAACTGCAGTATGGAGTACCACAAGGCTCAGTACTAGGAATGTTGGTTTTCATGCTTTACATGTTGCATTGTAAAAAGTACTATACAAATAAGGGTGACTTGATATGACTTGACACACACATGATCACACAACATACACACTCATCATGTCACAGGTGTGTTACAGGTTGATGCACATGTGTGTTACCGAGCTCATGTTCTCCGGGATTGTCTGAGATCTCGATGGCATAGAGTTTCTGTCCATTGTAGCTCTTGCCGATGTTGTAGATGCGCGTGATGTTCGGACACATTTCATTCACCACCTTCATCAGCTGAAGAACAGAAACACAACACATTGTTAAACACATTCCCCTGGTTTCACAGACAAGCCTTAAGCCTATTCCTAGACTAAATGTAAATCTGAGCCTGTTTCAACTGAAAGAAACTCACACTGACTGATCTTAAAACATATCAGTGTCTTTGTTTTGTCTTAAGATGCACGCCAGTAATGCTTTATTCTAAGGCATAGATGGAATGAGAATCCAGTATTGACTCTCAGGCACCTGTCTCATCTCCTTATAACTGTGGTGTCTGAAGTCCAGGTTGTCTGTCGTGGTCACCTCATTTCGTCGCCGATAATAATTGTTTGGATCTATAAGAAGCATTAAAAACAAATGAGAAAAAGTATGAGTTTTATGATTTCCTTTTAATAAGCTCTTTTTTGTTTTTTAATTTGCCTATTTATGATTGTGTGTGTGTGTGTGTGTGAGAGAGAGAGACAGAGAGTGTGAGTGTGTGGGTTTGAATGACTGCATCTCACACACACACACACACACACATACACTCTGGTCACCTGGCATCGGGCAGCCCAGGATCTCCGTGCGCATGCAGATGCTGCCACTGGCGTACCAGGAGCGCGGGTTGATGCGAATGTAACGCGCCACCACAGGTTTGGGGAAGATGTTGAGGACTGGTATCTCCTTTTCTCGATTCGCGCTGAAGATCTACTGAGTCGAGCAGAAACACAACCGGTTACATGAGCGACAGCTGAAGCTCAGCCAGTCAAAGGTGTGTTTGTGTCTCACCAGATCTCTGGAGCCATTCTTCAGTGTTACCCAGCTATGAGAGTCATTACTGAGCAGAACCTTATACGAGCTCACCCAATCACTCCTGAAACACACACACTCATGAGAACATCACACACACACACACACACACTAAACCATCATAACACACAGACCTTATAATCTCATATTTACATTGATGCATTTATGCTCTTGCTGTGAATGGAACCTGTGAGTGCAGTGTGTGTGTGTGTGAGTATGTGTGTGTTACTTACGACCAGAGCGAGCTCCGTCCCTGAGTCACAACACCGGTGAACTTCATGAGTCTGCGAGCATCCACCTCAAACCACTGCAGCAGGTCTTTCCGTCCCGCACACCAGCCACCATCAAACAGGTCATCCTCGTACAGACCACCCTACACACACACACACACCACAATCAGAACATCTCACACACACAGAGACCAAAGCGCATCAATTGTTCACTGAGGTTCCTCAGGGATCAGTTCTAGGACCCCTCCTGTTCTCCACATACACTAATCACTGGGTCCCATCATACAGTACAGGCACATGGTTTCTCCAACCATTGTTCTGCTGATGACACACATTGCAAAGACTGCTTGATCTTGCAGGCTTGTGTAACCAGTTGGGAAGAGAAATATTCATTTTATTCAATTTTTTTGTGATGAACTTCCCAAAACTTTTTTTTTTTTTTGTTAAAAGACAGTTATGTATTAAACAGCTACACCGATCATTTTGTATTATTGCGTGTAGGAACTTTAATTATGGTGTTTTGTGCAAATGGGACTCCTATAAGTGTTGGGTGCTTTGCCTTTGGGGAGTGCAGGAGTGACGTCAGGCTCAGACCACAATTGGATGCTGGCGAGGCAAGACGCAAAAAAAGTTTCTTCTTTTATTTCCTGATTATTACTGTGTGTAACTCAGAAAGAGGCTAGCGTGGAGAAAGGTTTTCCTGATTAGGTGTCCCAATATGTTCCAGGATTAATAAATGGAAGTGATGTGAAACGTCCCTGTCATGCAGATCTGAAACTGCTACACTTGTATTGCACATCATCAGAAAAATCCAGGCCTTTGTGATTTCTAGGTTGGACTACTGGAGTGCTCTTCTGGCTGGACGTCCATTAAGCACAATCAAACCTCTACAAATGATTGAGAATGCAGCTGGTCTTCAACACAACCAAAAGAGCCCAGGTTACACAACTGCACACCGTTCTTCAAAATATATCTACTTTACTATTTCACACCAAAAAAGAGTCTGTCATTCAGGTCTAAATGACATGAATGAAAGTGAATCATCATTCATAGCTGAACTAATGCTTTAAATGTGTCTCAAAGATGATCAGAAACAGAAACGTGACGTGTGTTTCTGATGATTGGAGCTGTGAATGGAGCCGCTGTGTGAGACCTGCTCCGAATGAACCTTCACATTGCTCTTCTGGACTCATTCTGAGACTCACGGCAGAATCTGGGTCAGCTTCACACGCCTGTTGCTCTGAAGTCTGTTTCCAGCTGATCATTCCTGCTCTCGACAGTCGTTCTGTTTTCATCGAGCGCAGCAGAAAACAAAGAGCAAATTCTGTGCAAAGTGGATCCAGATGAGGAAGCCATAGAGCTGATCTGAGTAATAACAGACGAGAAGCAGAAACGCTGGCAGCGCTTCTTATGAAACCCGCTGAAGGAGAAAAGCTGATCTTACCTGGATGTTGAGCCGGCCCCGGTGTGGCCCCAGACCGTAGTATCTCATGCTGGAGGCGTGGAGCTGAAAGTCATCGATCTTCAGCGTCTCCAGACCCAGCGGAGGACAGTCTGTCAGGAGAGAAGAGTTTTAATGAGAAATCTGAGCTCTACCTTCATTGTGATGATCAGTGCAGCTCAGAGTCTAAAATACTGTAATAACATCTATCTGTTTGTTTAAGAAGCCTGAAGTCAGCTTCTGAATCATCTGTCTGAATGACCAATGACAGACGGGTGTGTTCAAGAAACCTGTCTGGAAACAGTCACTTCTCACAGAAATGACTTCAGACTCTTTCAGATAAGTCACATTAAACCTGATCATCTGACTGAAAAATCACAGTCTTGCATTCATTCTGCTGAGTTTAACACACTGATAGCAACACACTCACACATAGCTAAAATAAAATGTTCTTCTAATCATACTAAAAACAATACAAGCTGCATAAACATTGAGATGTTTTTATCTAGAGTAAACTATTTTCCTCTTGTTCAGCAGCTCTTTGGCTTCTTATAAATAAGTGTTTCTAACATAACTGAGATTTAACACTACATTGTCACTTAGTTAGTGAGACACAATACTATAAAGTATATGCTATAAACATTCTGTCATTTACTCTCACAATGAATTTATTATACTTGTTTGATTTCTGAGATGCAGAAAACCTGAACACAATCCAGTTATAAATATGAATTTACTGTTTAATGTGGAGTTTCACAAAATTTGTCATGTGTTCATGTATATGTGTTTATGTACAGTATATTCTGTTTATGTATATACAGTATTCTATATACAGTACCAGGCAAAGGTTTAGATACACAAATTAGAAGTGTGTTCAACCTTTTTACTGGTACTGTACTATAATATACACATAAATGAAAAAATGAATGAATACACATAAAGAATATTGGCTGATATATATATGTATCTGACCTATATCGGTATTGGACAAAAACCCGTATCAGTTTGGCTCTTGTAAACATGATCACACATGTGTACTGAGGTCACAATCGTTCTGAATCCAGAATCAACAAGTCAAAACTTGCACTGAAACACAAGGACAATCACAAACTCTCTGTCTTCGTGTCACATACTCTTAATGTCTCTCCAGAGGTCTGAATATCGAGCTCGAATAAAAACCACTGCAGGGATGAGAACATGCTGGTCCTCAGAGAACATCAGCTGAGATCTTCTCATTACGACACACATCTGCAGCTCTGAAGACTCTCAGGAGGTGAATCAAACACAGCCCTTACTGTTACTAAAGACACGTAATCACAGCAATGAGGGAAAGGGTCCATACGAGGACACACACACACTCAAGCACACACACACACACAGTGCAGTACGGAGTACCTCAAGGCTCATTACTAGGACCATTACTTTTCAGAGATATCATCAGGAAACAGTGTTAGTTTTCATTGTTAAGCTCATGATTCTCAATACTATATTTCTTCATGGCCCCACAAAAAAAAACTAAATGACGAATAATTTCTTACTGCTAAATTCTGAAAAATCACAGGTGGACCTAAAAACCCCAGATGTAATAATCTAGAACACTGTCTAACACTTGATGGCTGCTCTGTCAGTTCTTCTTCATCA